>JAOZJS010000978.1:0-15935 GCA_025882695.1 Amerodectes protonotaria
TTGATTATTGGTTTCGATGCTGCGGTTAATTTCCTCCATTTGCAGCTATTTCCGTTTCATTGAACAATAATTATCATTCCGAATAATAATAATAATAATACTAAAAATAATGATCCGAATGGTCCAAATCTCATTCCAGGATCGTTATAGCATAACTGTATTAGCAATAATGATAATCAATTGTTGTTATTGGAGATTAATTAATGAAATTTTAACCAGCCTTTGTATGGCGCCCTACATACTGTAACATAAACTACTGTTACTGGTTCCGGATCCGCAGAGCAATGATAATTTATATCGGGTTTATATTCAGTTCATTGGCGCCCGATTCTGGTTTTTTTTTCGGTCGGGTTTTTATTTTTATTATTGTTTGCCATCAAGCACAAACACCATATATTGGTTTTGCTTCTCTTGTTGGCTATGTGTGTGGCGGGCAACGCAATTAATTTCCATGCCCAATTTCATTTTACAAAGATCTGGGATATCTATTTGTTGAACCGAAAATAGGAAAAGGAATATTTGCTTTTCCATTGCGACACAAGTAGTATGAAGAAGCCCTGGACTCCATGATATCGCCTTTTTGGATCTGGCAAGGATAATATATTGGTGGGTTACACCAATATGTTGCTTTTCTTCCTACTACTACTGATATCCACCACCTCTAATTAAAATTAGGCCCGGGCAGCAATGTTTGTGTGGCGGTGGTCATTTATTCTTTCGCGGCGGACACCAACGACGCCTACGTTGGCGGGATTCTAGTAATCAAAATAGAGATTCCTAGGATTTGAAGTTTGCTATCTTGTGCAACTTCGGTCGGTGATGAAGAACAGAATAAATTATAATCTTATATTTTTTCATTCAGTTTAGTTGCACCGCCTCTACCAGATCCAAGAATCCAATCAAAACTGATTTTATTTGATTCTATTTGCTATATGAAATTCAATCTTGAAACTCGTACTGGACGGGCAAAAAAACTTTCGCTTTTCCTGCCAGTTCCGCCTAGCTTTTTCGCGTCTTAGTTTCAAGAGATTAAAAATAATGATGGCGCTCAATCATCAATATTATCCAAGTTTTTCGTTCTTCTCACTTGATCATTCTCTTTTACCGCTGTTATATAGATGTGTGCGATAATATTAACAATAATCATTATTATTATGGCGCCCATTTCCTAGTAGTGGTGGTGACAACACCCTAGATACCCTAAGATACAGAGAGAGAGCCTGAGAGCATTGGCATCTGAAATTATGACGCCCATCGCTTACTACTCTGTTATAGTACGCGTGTGTTTTAATGCTTTTCATTGCTGCTGCCCATTTCAAATGTCTGTCGCGTTTCCTTTGCGCGCCAAAAAAAATAAAAGAAAAATAAAAATTATAGTTGGGCGGTAATGATGGGCGGAGATAAAAACTTAACACCAACACTGGAGAACGATTAGCAGAGTAGTACGTTGATCACGCCCTCCCTATGGTGTCCACTATACGTTAGTCTTCTTGACTATAAAAAATAGAAAGAGGCGAAATTCGCTTGCGCCATGGCCATCATATAAAATACTACAAGGATTTTAATTGGGCCAGATTCTCAACACATTGCACACAAATCCTAGGTTCAGAATTCTCTGACTTACATTCTTCCGAAAACATTTTGATGATCTGTTCCTGAACAGATCCCGTTATTTCCAATTGATCTAAGGCCAATTTTGAACGATTAGTGCCGCGGACAAATCATTTTCATTGTTTGATTCCGTTTGATTCCGAGTTCCGCGTTTGTTCAGTCATATTATTATTAACACTCTTCCCTTGTGTGTGGGTGTGTGTGTTCGCTCTCTCCCTTGACTTAATGATAGAGGCAAGGGTATCCTGGCGAACACGATTGAACGATTTTCTCGGAAATCTGCTTTTCGAATCGATAATCGTTACATTTATTCATTCACAATGAAACGATGTCCATTTCGAAAATTGAATTCAGAATCAAAAATCCTAGATCCATAAATCAATGATCATGATGGCTCAATTCCATTGAAAAAGGGAGTTTGGATTCTCTGCCCGAGGATCTAGGATCTCTGTTTCTCAAAAAGTTTTCCCTGGGAATCACGCGCGACAATTCATACCAATCAGAAAACTGGTTCACTGCTATGCTATGTCTGTTGCTTGATTGCTAATTGATTGATTAAAATTAATGAGATTTGAATCGGGTTTTTCGGGTGAAAAACATTGTTCAGCAAGCATAGAACATTATGTGATGATTAAATGGAAGCTAAATTTGTACCAAAAGGACTACTAACGCTCTACAGAGCCTTGCTATGCAAGTTTCGGATGATTTGCTGCCATGTTGTCATGGTCCAGAATGATCTTTTCTCTCCCGTCTCCCTTCTTGTTCTTGTTCTCAAGTAATTCCTAGGAAATTTGTTCCATTTGGGTATCCACGATTCATTTAATATTTGTACATAATAATAATGGAACTCACAGATTGAAGCTCATCAACAATAGAATCCAGAATCAAAGCAATCTGGAATTTCCCCTTCGCGATTTGTAGAATCAGTATTAGTTGTTATGGTTGTTGTTGTTGTTGTTCCACTCGTCGTTTTAGGTCGTTATGGTCCGTACGGTTTTGTTCATCAGAGTCGGGAACGAATGATCCACACCCACATACACAATGCCAACATTACTTGATTATTGCACAAATTCCTTGATATTGTGTTCCGCAAAAAGACAAGCCGTTTTCTGGGCTCCTGGATACCAGCACAAACATATTTTGAACAATTCTGGTTCTAGTTTTTGGTTGGCTAGAAACATTTTGATTGGTATATAATTTGAATAATAAAAGTAGAAATCTCCAACCAACATCATTGTTGTCGTGGTTGATTACAACAACTAGAGCTATGTTTGGCATGGCACTTATTTACATCTGGTTCACTGGATCCGGGATCCTATCTTGGAACATGCACATATTTCTTTGAGGTCCAAACAAACATGCTGCGAAGTTCAGCGAATATAACAATGATATTATAAAGAACATAAAATGATGATTTCGAGATGATAGTACAAGTGTTTCCCAAGTTTTAGTTTTAGAATCTTAAAATGTGATCTTTATTTTTAAACAACGACGACGACGACGACGACCAAGATTCTAAGAAGACCTAAAAAGATGCTTCAGCTTGTCTCCCGGAAGGGGAAAGGAGGGACACAAGGACACAAGAGACCAACATTTTTTGGGAGAAAGTGTATGTTCGTGTGTGTGTGCTTGTGTGTGTGGACACAAATCCCATTTAGAGAATGGTTGTTTTATTCGGTCCTCGGATTCCGATGGGCCCTAAGATCCAAAACTATGATGCTTGTTCTAGTATTAGGTATTATTAGGTATTATTATTGGTTATTAAATATTTATTGTTCTTAGTTATACATTTCTGGTTCGATTGACCATTTTTTTGTTTGTTTCTTGGTCGTGGTACACAATCTCCAAACAATAAAATGCCCATTCGCGTTTTGAAAATGGACATTATTATCATCGTTCCTTTGAATATAGCTGCTATAAGCTGCTTGGTATTATTTTTGAATCCGTTTTTGGTTGCCAGCATTAAGAATCAATTGCCCAGAAACAAAACAGGATGCAGCATCCGGATCCTAAAGAAAAAGACAGTTGCACACATACACTGTATTCGAGATTCTACTGTCATGCACCTAAAAGTGCATGATTGTCACCGGGACCAAATTTGGCCCAAAGACCCGAAGAACTTGTCATAAAAATTCTATTAGGAATCAGTTTTTTTGACAGTTTTTTCTTATGAACACAAATACGCCCCCAAACACTGTTTGCATTTGATAGTTTCAATTGCAGGTTTTTTTTGGGAATTCATATTTTCTCGCCATTGGTCCTGGTCTTCTCGATGAATCCAAATTTCAAACGAATTGGTGTTTGAACAACAATGTGTTCCACAAGAAAAATAAGAATGAATGAATTTCGCTTGAATCAATGATTCGAGAAATTCTCCATTTCATTACATTGTTTCTCTCAATGTGTGTGTGTTCGCATTCAGTTTCTCAATTTGATGAATTCTCTCCTTGATGTTTGCTCAGTGTATCTGTGTCCGGGTGTTCCGGGTTTGTTCTTCTTCTTCTTCTTCTTTGCTCAAATGAATGTGTACTATGTGTATACAATTCATTGTGGCCCCCCTCAAATTCGATGCATTTGGGCATCAAATAATGGCGCCCAATGCAGATAGAATACAAAGAATAAAGTAAATGTATTCTAATGAATGAATGAGAATCCAAAAGAACCAGAAGAAGAAGAAGAAGAAGAAGAATGCACCCGAGAAAAGCAAAAACAGACGAAAAAAACCCCGAATGTTGTGTTCCATTGGTTTTGGTTTATTTTTTTTATTATTCTATTTTTGGTTTCCTTTCTTTCCTGGGCTAGTCTTTCGATTACTTTGCTAGTAACGGTAATATTTTTCAATCTGGGCGAAACAAGATGTTCCCGGAGAACGGTCCCCGGAGATGTGAGATGAAAGTGAAACGAAAATATACCAAGGAAACGTTAGGAACCTCTGAATCCGTTCATTCATTCATTCCTCGTGAAATTGTTGTATTCTATTCACCAATTCTATTGGTGTTGGGCGTCATTCGCGATCCATATCTGTTTCATTTGTTGCCCGGATTCTCTCTCTCGCTCCCTTCTTCTCCTTTTATTCATCTGTGTATCACAACTTCACAATGATCATGATCATCATCATCAATTGTTTGATTCTTCTTATTGGAGAGTATAGTATCCCTCCACTTTCGGGCCAGGGAAAATCACGATGCCCTCGGTCTATCTATCTTCAAAGGTGATGTCTTTGATTTTTCCACTATTCCGCTATTCCTGAATATGATTTCTATTATTATTATTATTATCATTATTGACAGTCCATAATTCAATTTGTGAGTGCATTCAATTTGATTACGAGATTCTGTTCTCTCTTTTTTTATGAAGTAGAAAACAGAAACATTGCATGGTGTGATGGTGTCGGATGAAGAAGCGAGTGTAAGTGAGTGGAAACAGGAATCTTGTTCTCCTCTCTCCAGAACTTGGTCGCATTTGGCCTTTTATTCTTGTTGTTTTTGTTTTTGAGATTTGGTGAAAATGTTGTTGTTTTTTTTTGGTGTTTTTTGTTTTGTTGTACAATCCCGCCGATCCCAATGCATTTGTTGGAATGCTTTTTGAATTTCAATAGCGTTTTTTCAACAACAGTTTTTCGTTCGAAAAATAATCGCTCTTTTCGTACGAAGCAAAAAAACTTTTCATTTTCAAGTACACACACATCTTTTAAACTTTGTCAACAGCCATTTCCGAATTCTCTTTCATTTCCCGAAATTATATTATGACAAGTCTCCATTTTGGACTTACTCTGGTTCCATCATCCTCTTCTCCTCTCTCTATCTCTCGGAGCACTTTATGAAAATTCACCCAGTGTCCTAGCATCTTTTCAATGATGTTTGAAACCTTTAAACTCTCAGAGAGCTTTAGAACACTCTGTCCCATCATCGATGTTGTTGTCGTTGGCGGTGCTAGTGCTGCTTGAAAGCAACGACGAGGCAAACTAGCATTTTTTTGGGGACGAGCCAAGCAAGGAAAAAAAATCAGGATTTGACATTTATTATTTATAATGGCAATTAATTGCTTCAACACACACACACACAGGCACAAATAGTACAATGATGAGGATGGTACTAGAGGGAAGCTCCTCCCCCTCCAACAAAAAAAAATGTATAGTTAAACGTAGTTTGAAATTTTGAAAGAAGAGTAGTAGTTCGCCAAATCATATTTCCCTCCCTTGAAAAGATAAAAAACGAAGCCAAGCCAAAAAGACCAAGCCCATTATTGTTATTATTATATTAAATTGAATGAAGCGCGCAGCTACACGAGAGGAAAAAATTTATTTAAAAATTTTTTTGAAAAATAAAATAATATAAAATAATAAAATGGCTGGCGTTTAGTATATTTTTTTTTCTTGTTCACTCTAAATGGATTCATGGTTCCAGGGTTCCCGAGAAAGCTAGAATTTGGCTGGGAATTCCTGGAAAAAAACCCTGATAACCTTCCACAGACACTACCACACAGTATAAGACAACGGTAATTAGAATAGGAAATTCATAATCGTCCGAAACGGGACGGGACCAACGGGATGTGGTTCCTGTTTTTTTTGATGGATCCAACAACCGTTCCACATTTCCATCAAAGCATTTATGAATTATTGACTCGAAGACCAATCAATCCTCAGGATGAAAACGGAGGACAAGGAATTTTTCTTTTGCCGATCGTGTTGAGGATGAATAATTGATCGTTCAATTAATTGATGTTGATCGAACATCCAGGGATGGACACCATAAGATGGAACGCATCTGATGGAACGTCTTCGGTTTAGATCTTGTTTTGGTTCTTGGAATATTATTACATTAATAGCCATGGTTCCAGATTCTTGGTCTTCTTCATATTATTTATGTAATAATAAATACATAAATCTGTCAAACATCACATGTGTATCATGGATCATTTAACATCGAGATTGGCAAGGTTTTTGCCTATGCTTGTGTGTGTGTCCATCTTTTTCTTGGGCCCCAAGGACGTTGTTCCCTTGTTCCGTTAGTCTCTCTCTCTCTCTCTCTCTCTCTCTCTCTTGACGGGTCATTGAATCCATTCATCCATCCTCCTGGGTCGGATTCTGGACATGCACATTACAAGAACCAATCCTGTGTATAAACCGTGCCTTTGAAGGATTTCAAACGCAAAATTTCTCTTCATTTAACAAATGTTTTTCTGGCCAATAAAAAAAATTGGTTCAGTTTGTTAGATTTTAATCCAAATTTAATTGGGACGAATCCAGATTTATTCTCGGTATGTTTGTTTGTTTGTTATCATAATCAAGGAACATCAAACTACACCCAAATCCGTTGCGAATGCTTTGTTTCTATTTCGTTTGAAATGGACGAAGAATCGAACTGGCGCCCTCGCATCATCATCACAACATCCGGAAATAGAAAGATACGCTTCGGATTTTTGATTCACTTCGCATCACTTCTCAACCATATAAAATGATGATTGTAATCCTTAAATAATTGGGCGCCATTCTTTTCCTATTCGACATTCAATCGAATCGGTTGTTTTTGGAGCCGCTTAGTCGTTCCGAATAGTTCATTGATTGATTGTGGACACAATTTAGATTCAAATTTGTGCACAACCGATTACTAGTGACCAATGGACAGCATAATACGTTTGTGTGTTGCTGATTTAGTTGTGTCGTGTTTTTGTTGTGTGCCAATATATTTAATTGCGAATTCCAATTAGTCAAACTGCTTTATTCTCATTGCTGAATTGCTGTTGCAACAGAGATTTGGACTAAATAATTTCCTGATTAAAAAGATTTATTTCATCCGACTTTTTCCACTAGACTTGTATCTTAAAGAAAATAATTCAGCCAAAACAAAACTCTAAAATCTATTCACACTCGGATTTTATCAACCAAAGCTTTATCCGAAAGCAGACTTTAATGAAAAGTTTGCTCCCAAAAAAAAGTATTAAAACAACAATCTTGTCCAAACACACTAAAACCATAGTCTGGGTCCCAAAGATGTTATTAGGGTGCACCAAATGATGGTCGGATATAGACTTTGGAAGCGATTGCTGAAAGAAGCGTAGAAAATTTTGAGCCACATACAAAGTTAATGATAATTATGATCATTATTTGATATCAACTATCCAGAAGAGTGAGCTTGTAGGTCTGTGTATGCTTGTGGATCCATGATCGGGTATATTATTGACCTAAACACCGCCCGCCAGCCAACCAGCCAGCCAGCAAGTCAACCAACCAACCATTCAGGGCAATTTATACTGGAAGCCATAAGTCGATCCAGCAGCAGTGTGTTGTGTCCTGATGATGATGATGATTATTATTATTATTATTTTTATGATTACCAGGATCATGATGGCGCCCTAGCCATCCAAAACGTTTAACGTTTGGTTCTAGTAATTGATGAATAACATATGTTGGTGTGGCGCCCACACAGTGAGCCAACAATATCTATGGCGCTTTGTGCCAATACTTTCACGAACGGAAGTCTATTGTGTTATCCGGACAATATGGTGCCCTCCTCTGTATTGAATAAGGATTCAAAAGTTGGCAAGTCCAAGTTTTGTTGGCCCCAGTGTGTGAAAAAAAAACAAATAACCAAAAAATAAAAATAAAGAAGAATCCAACACTTTTGTCTGGTTGTATTCTTGTTGTGTTCATCATCATTATCGTCCAAGGAATAAATGAATAATCTTCTTGGTATCAATGGATGGTCCGTGTGTGCGCGTAGGCGCGATCCAGGATTTTGTTCCATTTTTTTTCTAGTTTGGTTTCTGGGAAAGTTTGGCGCAAAACAAAAAAAAAACATCCACCACGACCGAATACTTTGGCATATAAAATAATAATAATGGCCACATTAACATTAATTAAACGTACATAGCGAGATAGACACTTGGATCGAGTCTCGATGCCCAGAAAGTGCCAGTACCAGTTCCAGAGAGATAATAATAATAATAATAATAATAATAATAACAGAGATGTCTAATTTAGATTTTTTTCCCTGCAAAAAAAAATACTCCAAAAGAGAGTCGAGAAACTTTCAAGTTTTTTTTCTCTTTCCGATTCGTGAATAAATTAAACTTTCTCCTCTTTCTTTCTGACCGTCCCCTTCCCTCCGCCTTCCCGCTTGCAAGAAGTGTGAAGCATGAGAGAAACAGTGTGTGGGAGTGCGCACAACCAAAAAAAAAAATCCACTCTACCTCGTTTGGTTCATCCCAACAACGAACGAACGAACAAACGAGCCAATGATAAAGAAGGCCGCCAGACCTTGGGCAGAGCTAATAAATTAAGAAAAGTGGATCTGAGTTTTCGATTCGTCAAACTTTTTTTTTGTAAACCCACCTATTCGTGCGTGCGTGCATGCGTGTTCCAGGAGGAGCTTATTCAAAACTCTAGGCTGGCAATATTTTGCAAAAAATAATTAATTTTAATTGATCCGTTTTGGAAAGGTAGAGAGGCTCTTTTCGATCAGGTGCAGTGCCAGTGTATTGCAAGTTTTTGGGATTCCAGAAATTATTTTTATTTTGCGACAAAATTTTCTTCTCTCTCTTTCTCTCTCTTCTTCCCACCACCATCATTTTTGTCGTTTGTGGTGCTTCGTGCTACGTTACGTTACGTTACGTAATGCATTTGTCTTGTTATTTTTGTTCCCGTACTGTCGATCCCGGGTTGATTGGGAGAAAATATTCGCCTTCAGTCGTCTAGTCGTCAATTAGCGACAAGCATTTGTTACCGAACCATTTCTTAGGGTTGATGCTCAAACATCGCCATTGCTCATCGTACTAAGTGGATCTATCCCAAATTAATTTATCATGCTTTGGTACCAGAATGGTGGTACCCATTGATGATTGCTTGTCTGTGTCTGTGAAGCTTGGCTGGAAAATGGTAAATTCCATTTGAAAATAATCGGATTCCGATTTTTTTTCCGAAAAAAAATACGATAGACAAAACAGCTAAAGCTCTTTGAATTTTGTCTGGCCTTCTTCTTCTTGTTCTTCTTATTCTCTGTCTGTCTGGAACAAACCAACACTGACATTTTGTGTGCAGTTTCTGGTGCTGTTTTCGGGATTCAAGATCCCAAAAATAAAAAATTTTTGAAATAAAGTTGTTCCACAATATTAGTCGCGAGCTAGGGACGGCCGATTTATTTATGCAGTTTCCATTTTGGATTGATGTAGACAATCATCCTGGAGAAAACAGTCTATAAAAGTAAATAAGCAAAAAAAAATCATTCAAAAACCAACTTATAATAACAATATTGATGTCTCCAGAGAGATAGTTTGAGTGTCCCGCCATAGCCGTGTTCCAAGAATAAAGGAGCCAAGATTGGAGACGATGGAACTCCAAAAGAGATGGATCCATAATTGATGACGATCATCATCATCATCCTGGTTCTCCGGGTTTTTCATCGGTAATCAATGCGCGCTTCCAACACAAGCACAAGCACAAGACACAAGAGGAGCACTCTTCTTACGGTATCCGGGATCCTTTTGGGATCCTCATATTCGATTTGAGATTAATTTAAGTTAAGAATCACATATACTTACACACACACAATAAAGGGAGCAGCGAGAGAGAGACATGTATGATGGATTATAAATCGAAAAACATGCCATGCAAGAAAGAAAGAAAGAAAGCCAACGTTGCGACCAAGAACCAGATCGGTTTTGTTTCACCGTGGTTTGATGATGTTGGTCTCAAGTTTCCTGGCGACCACCAATCGACGACCAGAGAAAAAAAAGAAAAGCAAATATCAGTTTTCCATTAAGTTTTTCCATTCTCTTTCGCAGATAAATGCTTCGATTTTTTTTTCGCTGCTCAAGTATCATCGGAATATGCGAAAATTTCCTGGGTGATTTCCTGGATTTCCGACGATTAAGTTGATTATTGAAATTCTAAAACATCGCCAGTTAGGAATTGAAATTCACAATTGAAATTGAATTTTTCTCAAATGAAAATTTGAATTTTGAATTTTGAATAATCCACTTTTTTTTTGATTTGAAACGCAAATAATAATAATAATAATGATGATGATGACAACCATCTTGCATCTTGGTTGTCTTTGTTCTCGTTTATATTAAACGTACAATATTCGATTGAATCCATGGATTTTTGATGGATCCAGGAATCCCATCGGTGGAAATAAAAAATCGACAAATTCGAATATTGAAAACGAAAAATTTAATCAAAACGAATTTATTCTCTTATTATTATGTTTTTTTTGTTTCGCGCGCACACACTTACACACCATCTTGCTTGCTTATGGAATTCTTTTTTTTTGGATCCAAATTAAGCGCGACAAACGTACACACACGCGCGCCTCCGAAAGTTATGGCGTTCCCTTTGGAAAAACAAATGTCACCAGGATCCGTTTCCAGTATTCTCAGTGCTTCCGCTTCATATATATAGTGAAAATGAACATTCCTTTGCGAGACAAAGTTGTCCCATTTCATATTTGTCAATTATCGTTCAATAATTTGGCAGGTTTTTGCTTGCTTGCTTGCCTGTTCATGATCTTGTCGTGCTCTGTTCTTGGCGTTGTTCCAACGAATTGCCAAGTTCGGTTCTGTTTTGGGCGACAAATCAATGGAATTTGGCTTTGCTTGCTCCTGTACACTTATTAGGATGCTTGCAAACATTCAATCATTGATTAATTGTTTGATGATTGTTAATGTGTGTGTGTTGGTATTCCATTTCCTAGTGGCCAACAACATTTTGTCTATAATTCTTCACGATGGGAAATTGATAGAAATTAGCTTGGAATGTCCGAGATACCAAGAAAGCAAGATAGAATAAGATTTACACCATTGTCTCCCTCTGCATTCCATCGATTGTTTTTTTCTGTAATTTTGGTCAATCCTAGCTCCTTCTAGCTCCTCGGATCTTCCGGAGATGATACAGGGCGTTCAAAGATGAGCCCTCATCTTTGCCGTTAATGATTATTAATTTTCATTTGGCGCCCTGTTATTCGCATGGCGCCCGTTCACAGTTATTATTTGCAGTTAGTTTGGTTAGTTGTTTTTTCAATTAAATAATTTATATATATCCCGATTCCCCCGGACCAGATCACCGATCATCTGGCTGGTCAATGGCGATGCCGTTTCACTCTGGTCTTCTGGATCATTAATCTAAACCCAGGATGATTCCAGGCACAGACACAGACAGAGACACGTTTTTGATGTTCAACATGACAAAGAACCAGAGAGGAGTAGCGAGAGAGAGCGAGAGCGAGAGTACCGTCCTGTTTCGGACGATCCAAGTGAGAAGTGAGAAATAAGAAATGAACTCAAGAATCCTGAGCGGCGGATTCTTGGCCCAACAACAAGAGTGTAGCTCTTCTCTGTATCAATACTAGACTACTGTACTAATGGCCTTGCTTGACGATTGAAGGCTAGAAGAAGAAGAAGAAGAAAAGTTGTTTTTGCTGGCCATCCTGTCAGATTGGGCTGAAGTGTGTCTCGCACTCCCGATCCCGAAAAGATCCAAGATCCATTACATTTGTTTTTCTTATTCTACAATTCTGAGCAATTTTGATGGATGTTCCTCCTCTCCTACTTTAACAATTCCATTCCACCATTCATCTATCCATTTCATCTTTTGGAGATGGCTCTCTCTTTTTTTTCTGAAGTGCCCAGTTCATTAGCTATTCATATTCGCGTTTCAAAGTTATATTATAAAAATAATAGCCTACACCGTGAAGTGGTGGTACACTAGTGGTGATGGATATTATTATACCGTATAAACACACGCACACATACAATTCCAGTGTAGGTATCCCACGATCCACGATCCAGGAATGGATCAACATCAATTCTGTTTTTCGGTTTCGCTGTTCTGCTCTAAAGGAATGGCGCGAAAAAATTATGAATTATTGATGATTGTCACGTGCGTCCACATCATGATCATCATCATTGTATCCGCTTCTGGATTCATTCATTCATTCATTTATTGATTATTTGTATGAATTATCCACCTTTTTGTTGTCCAATTTGTTGTTGTTGTCGTATCTGGTTTTTTTGTGGAACGTTTTTCTCCTTGGTTAGCTATTTCCTTCCGTACTACACAAATGCGACTTGGTATATTTTGCGTTGATTTCCGGTCAGTCTTTGAGAGAAAACCAGAAATGTAATGAAAATGACGTATAAGGTTGAAATAGCCGCGTTCTTAAATTTGAACCAAAATAGCTACATTTGTTGCTTTGCCTTCCGATCTGCGGCTATTTCCACCGGTTGGGCATTTTTTTCTCTGTAAAAATTAAAATCATTAAAAATAGCACTACACTGATTTTATCAATAGAGCGGAATTCCGGAATCCCGTTTTGGATTCACTAGTGTGTGTCTCTTTTTCTATATTTGTGGTACCGAGGATGTGAATCCCGGCCAATCCATCATCGGGGAAAGTTGTCAGTGGAGAAAAAAAAAATGAATTCAATCACTTACATATAGAAAAGCGCAGGAAGTTGAATCTTTGGTGTAGCAAATTTGTAGCCGATCCAATTTCATTTCATTTCATTTTGATTCGATTCAAAGCTCAATTGTTCCTAGTATTTTTCTTTTTCTGGCTGCCATCGTTTAATTTGGGTTGACAATTTTATTTCATTTCATTTCATTTCATTGGTCTGGCCCAGGACCAATCGTCGTCCGGCGGTCCGTCAATTCACTACTATATGGCCATAAAATTCTGGTCATGTTTCACATATTCTGTGGATCATCACCATCATCATCATTGATGTTGATGATTGTTGGATGATCATGATCATCATGATGATGGTGATGGTGGTGGTGGTGGCGGCAGCTCATTCACACCCAAAGAATGGCTAGAAGAGCTTTCCTACACCCTGGAAACTGAAATAATAATGGTGGCTCACGAGGCCACCGTCCTTTCAATATATTGATCCTAGAACTCATTTTTTTTGTTCGCGCTGGTGCTGTTGTTGTTGATCTTCTCTCTCTCTCTCTTGCTTCGTTCAATTTGGTTTGGTTTGGCCCTCTTATTAACATATCAATGCCATAAAATTGGGTCCATTCGGAAAACAGAAACAGAGTCTCTGTATCTGTTTATGCCCAGCTTTAGCCACCAATTCTATGTACAAGCGGATACAAGCTTTCTCGATGACTTTATAGCATTTCCAGAATGGATAGTTTAATTTGGAGATATAAAATCGTTGTTGTTGTTCTTGTCGTTGTCGTTGTCGTTGTTGTTGGCTGTTACCAATAAATATGTTGGCAACACGTCCCCTGTCTATTATCCGTTTGCACCAGGAAAACAATAATAATCAAGCCCCGGAAAACAAAACAAAACGCCCTTGATTGGGCGTTCTCTAAATCGAACGGATTAATGTCCTGTTTCACCACCGATCTCGTGCTTTTCTGTAGGTAATGGCGCTCATTATCTTAATTGATGATATTTATTCCTTTTTCTTGTATTTTCCACGATTGATCCTCAAGAAGAATGAAAAAGACAAGCGACAGTTTTAATTTTATCTTGAATCAAATGTGTTTGTCTTGAGTTGCTAGAATCAGAATCTAGCCTGGCTAGGATTCAAATGTAATCCCTTTTCCGTATTGTATATGTGTGTGGGTGTATGCTTGTTTGTCCAGCAGATATCTGGCCTGGCCTGGATTCTGGTTGGTTACTTAAAAGTTGCGCAATTTCAATAGAGAACCATGTTTTTCCGTTTCTTTTTTTTCTAGTAGTAGTATCAACTGACACTGCTTGTGTGGGTTTGTGTCAATTCTGGATTCAGTCAATTTTCGAGTGGTTTGGTCCTTTTATTTATTTTTCATCAAAAGAAAGCAATCCACTAACAACAGCAAAAAATAACAAAGAATTGAATTGACAACAAATTTCAATTCAATTTTCTAAATTTCCCCTTATTTTTCTTATGTATTTTACCAGAAGTGAGCAACCTTTTTCTATGAGCGGGACAATCGAAATTTTCTGGCCCGCCCCACACAAAGTGCAGTGAATGTAGACCTACGACCTACCTACCGACCTAGTTGTACGCCTTCTTCTGTTTGTAGTGTGTCTCGTCATCAGGTCAAATCACCACATTGGACCAATCAGAGGGGAAAACGGTTGTTATAGGCGTCAAACATGCACAGACTTGTACTGGTTAAAGCTGATCCCTTTTCACTAGTTACTAGTTTATAGTGTATCTCGTCATCAGGTCAAATCATCACTGTGGACCAATCAGAGCGAGAGGAACATAATAGCTTCGTCTACTGTTTAGCTGTTGAAATACGCTTGGTGGGCTGCACCAAAAATGTTTGATGAACCGCATGCGGCCTGCAGGTTGCTCACTCCTGTATTTTTCAATGTCCATTCAGCTTTCATTCAAAATCCGATGTACTTAACTTGTAATTCAATCAATATAACCAATCTCACACAACTGACCAGGGCCATTCATTGATCGATATTCTTTATTAAACTTTTATTTATCAACAAAAATCCAGAAATCGATTCTTCGGCACTTTTTGAGGAATCATAATTCCAAAATTGTGGAGCGTGGATTTTTTTTTGAATTTGCCATTCGATTCTTGGACGGTAGATGTCAGCACTTGTATCAGTGCGCGCGCACACACATTCAGAATGCGATCAATGACTTTTGAATTGGTTTCCCGCTGCATATGACAATCCAACCCGCGAACCAAATGGACATCGCCCAAACTAGGCTGGTGGTAATATGTTGGAGGGTTTTCCCGAATAAATTAGGATACACACCAACCAGGATCCGTGACGGCGATGCTCATGCGCCATGTCCCTTGTCCCTGTCCTGTGTGCGAGGATCCATTTGGATTTTTTTTGCATTATTAGACCGAGAAAAAATTTCACCAAAAAAAAACATACACACACAGGAAATCCCATTGTGGATGTTAGTATGAATCATCATGTATTGCCATCAACAACTTCGTTTTACGATTTCTTTAGTCTTGATTTCGGGATTTATCCCGCGAAATATCGCCTTTAATTCTTTTATGACCAATGTTTCCTCTGCACCCGATAATGTAATGGTTCCGGCCAACGTTTCTGTGAATGATCTCAATCTCAATCTGACACAATTGCTCAAAAACAATAGGTTAAACAATAGGTCGTCTTTCCTTGCCCATGATCTAATTTGGATTTAAATTTCGGTTTCCTTGACAGTTTTCCCATACCAAACATTGATTCAAAAGAATTATTGGATGGACCTGGCCTATGTCAACCATATCGTGGTTCAGCTTGTTCACAATTCTTACAAAATCGTTCCATATACGTACGCAATGAATTTTGGCAACAGATCATGGATCAAAAACTATTGGCAGCATTCACTGTAATCGTACATTCACCGGAT
>JAOZJS010000979.1:0-15914 GCA_025882695.1 Amerodectes protonotaria
TGTGTGTGTGTGTGTGTGTGTGTGTGTGTGTGTGTGTGTGTGTGTGTGTGTGTGTGTGTGTGTGTGTGTGTGTGTGTGTGTGTGTGTGTGTGTGTGTGTGTGTGTGTGTAGGCTACTGCTGTATGTATAAGTGGGTGTGTTTTTTGGCACCCAACCCTGGAAAATATTAGCCAAAAGTAGTGCTCAGAATCGAACACACAAAAAAAAGAAGCAAAGAATGACGAGTAGAAGGAATAGAGATGAATTAAAGTTTAAATGTTAACCCTGGATGAATTTTCCCAAGATGAGAATAAGCAAACGATAGAGGATACTTTCTCTCTATCTCTTCGCTGTTGTTGTTTGTTGTTTCACTTTGGTTATGGCTCCCAACAATGTATACGAAGAGCGGAGAAGAGAATAGAAAGGAAAAATGCAATGTTTGTATGTTTGGAGTAAAGAATCCTGGTAAATACTGGCGCCAAACGATTCGGCGTATAATAATACCAAACCGATCTGTGTTGGATAATGCATAAGAAGATCTCTGAATTGTTTGCCATTATCATTATACACATTGATGAACCATGTTTGTCAGTTTGATTGTTATGCAATCACCATGGCGCACAAATGGGCGGACATAGAGGATCGTGAGCACCAGTGGACACACCCAATACGCACTAGTTTGGCGTGTGCGCGCCAAATATTCGAAAAGATAGATGAATGAATATGATGGTCACCCATTGCGCATTAACGTTAGTTTTGTGTTTGTAAAATAAACACGCCCATAAATAGGCAAAACAAGCTAAAGCAAGCTAAAATCTCTATTACATCTATCCCTTTTTTTATAGGGATTGGATTGGTTTTCTCCCAATAGAGTGTTGTTGGCCTCACAGCAGTGATGATCGGCGGTGGCGGTGGCGGTGGCGTATACCTAGATTCAGAAAAATAGTGAAAAATCGAACCCATGCGCCAAATGGTGCACTGGTACTGCCTAGATCCACAAAGTTCATGGAGTTTCTTCTCGGGCCTTGTATGCGCGAGTCTGTGTGTGTGTGTGAGTGAGAGAGAGAGAGTGTGTGTGTCAATCGATCTGTCGTCGTCGTTTATCTTGCAAAGTTCGGAAACCATAACTATTGTTAATATGTTCCTGTTTAGATGTTTGGCGGTGTTCGGGCGTCAAAAAGGCAACAAGAACAGGGAAAAATGTGGGAAAATAAAAACGAATTGATGATGAGAAAAAAAATAAGACAAAATCCAGGCAAAAAAAAATACCCGTTGATTAAAATAAATAAATATGAAAGTAGTTTGGGCGTTCGGTTAAAGTGTAAATGCATGTACATTAAAAAGCCATGAAAAGAATCCTTTAGAAGATGGAAAGCAAGGGAAACCACTGTTTCCCTATTGATGATGATGATGATCATGCTTCGTTTAGGTTCTAATTTTTCTCAATTCTTTCTCTCTCTCTCTCTCTCTCTCTCTCTCGCTCTCTCTCGCTCTTTCATTATTTTTTCCGTTTCTTGTTGTCTCCCGTTTACTGGCATTTCTTTCTTTCTTGAAGACTCTGTGTGTTTGCATAACTCTTGTTTTTCAATTCTTGCTTTTGGCAATAATTGTCGTCACCCGGCAACTGGAAAAAAAGCTGGCATCCTATTCTCCGCAAAAACATAGACAAAATAAATAAATAAATAAATGCAAGCTAGGGAAAAGGAAAGATGGTTGGTATGCACACAAGTGTATGGTGTGTATGTGTTTGCACTTGGATCCGGACAGATTCAGCAAGCGAGATTCAGCAGAAACAAAAATGTTTTTGGTTTCGATTTCATTACTAGATTTTAGTTTGTTTTATATTATTTTACAAATACCAAAGGTTGAATGCTTTTCCCAAAAGGAATTCCGCCGCGTCTAGTGTGGCATTTGGTCGCTAGGTAATGGAATCATGACATCACTCTAATGAACCGATAAAAACAACCATTCTTGTCCGTCGTGAACATCGTTTATAAAAGTTATTCTCCACATGAAATGCCATTCTGGAAAATCGATCTTTACATGGTGAGCCAGAATACTGAAATCAAAGCTCGACCTTGGTGACATTGTTTCTGGCACAATCGTTTCTAGTGGAAAAGGTAAAACACCAGAATTTTCGGTGGAATGCGGACAAAACAGACGAGAGAGGGAGAGAGAGAGAAAAAAAAATGGAAATTTCCGCGCAATTTTTTGTGTGCCAGGGTTTCAGTCAGAACTTGGTCATTATTAATTCAAAACCCATATACAATTAATTAGATTGGTCTTTTGGTTGGGAAAATAGAATTGATTACAACTCGGCTGGAAAACTACTCTCTAGTTGGCTTTATTGTTCGCGTTGCTTTTACGCTTTCTTTTTCTCTGATTGGATGATGGTCGATTCGATGATTATTATGATCATCATGAGAGCTTCTTTTTTTCCGCTCAAAGACGCGATCCAAATGGAACGTCGTTTGAGAGAGAGAGAGAGAAAAAAAAAATAGGGAAAGATCTCCGAGATGTTCAGTCAGCAAAACTCGATCCTCCTACTTATTTTTTTGGTCTCTACCAGACCAGAATCATATATAATGTCAAGCGGGTTTATTCGTTCGAATCTATCTCCAAACGTCATCATCATCATCGCCCGGGCGACTTTTATTTTGAGCGAAATCATCAACATCAATCCGGTTAATACTTAGGATGCCTTCGGAAGACGATTGTCTTTTCTTTTTCATTCTCTTTTTTGTTCTCATTGGATAAGAGTTTGCTTCCTTGCGCACTAAATAAAATCGATCAAACAACAGCAGCCAATATCATTAACTCCTCCTCTTTCGCCTCCTTCATCTCTATTTCTCGCTCTTTTTGTTGCTTTTTGAACTTAATGTGCTTGCGTGTATGGAGACTATCAAGGACCGGAGAAACGCCTCGATAGGGATGTCTAAATCAATTAAAACGATTAGTCATTTTCCAATAATTATTAGACTATAAACAATAATTATCGTGTATGTATTGAGATGATGATGATCATCATTATGAAGGCAAAATATATTGGCTGAATGAAAAAAAGGGAGTTTCAAACAACAACAAAATCGTTGAATTTCAAATATGATAGAAATCAGTGTTGGTTCCCCGGATAAAATAATGTAGAATAGAGTGCATTGATGGGTGTGTGTAATAACAATAATAGCTGTTGCTGATGTTGCTGGGCAGCGTGATTGAGTGTGTTATTTGATTCCAATTTCATTTTATCGAGTGAATCGAAAATCAGCAAAAACGGAATTGTTTTCTTTTCAATTCTCTTTTTTTTCGTGCTTCGCTCTTATTTCCAAGCTTTTCTTTTACTCACACTTGCTCTTGCACTTTCACCATTTATTCGTTTTTTTTCATTTTATTTTTCCCCGAAAACCGAGAAAATAAAGCTTCTAAAATGGGATCCAATTTTAGCTTTTATTCCTCCTATTCCCTCGTTCTTATTCCTACCGATTCTCTTATTTTTATGGTCTATATTCAATTCAACCGAGCGAACCAGAATATACAATGATGAGAAGGGAAAAAACTTTCGAGTAAAACACACAAACACACTCACACAGATCCTTAGAACTTGAACAGTGGGGCCAACAGCCAAGAATCCTAAAACTCGATCATTCAAGCACAAACAGCAAGAAGCTAAACATACATTATATTAGATCCAAGAAATAGATATTAGGATAGACAGATGAATAGATAGATTGGCTCTTCTTTTTGGCCAACAACTTTTGCCGGGGATGAAATGGTTAAATGGATTGGATGTGCAGATTCCGGCAGCAACAATAATAACAGCAAACAATAACAACAACAGCCAAAAGCAGAGAAGAGAGAATTAAGCATTGGCCAAAGATAAGAAAACAGAACAGAAGAGGCTGAGAAGCAAGAAGTGAAAAAGGAAGAACGAATGTGAAAGAAAAAATGACGCCCAACCCCACGTAAATCAATATCCCGCTGGTTATTCTTTTCTTAGCTCTTTTCTCATTATTATCTCCATGATTGTTATTCCTTCAATGTCCCCTGGGTGTCTCAAAATGTTTGTCTGCTTGTCCCTGTGTGGATACTTGCTTGAGAAAATAGAAAAAAAGAAAAAGAGGAATCTGAATATGGTTCTCTCCATCTTTTCATGGAACTTTGCGGATCACTATTTGATCTTTTATTAGATTTTCTCTCTCCCTCTCTCCCATCCATGTCTGGATCTGGTTCCTGGAAGCCGAAAGGCGTCAAAGCGATAATTTATTTTCAATTCATTATATATTTATTGTTGTTTGTCGCTGATAAGCCCATCCAAAAAGCTTCCATCATTGTCGGTCTGTGTGTGTGTGTGTGTGTGTGTGTGGGCGTAAATTTTTGTGGTAACTGTTTTTTCTCCCGACAAATAGTCGATATATTGCATAATAATGCTAATAGAAACTTAATGTGGAAAATAAAATAAATAATTTGATACATTCAATTGGATCTATTCATCCTTAACATGTGTGTGTGTGAGGCCATGGTTGAATGGCTGGATACACACACGCACAGAGGATGAAAGGGCGATTGAGGGCTCCGAAAGAACCAGAAAAACAATTACAATAACAAATAGAAACATGGATCTTTTTGTTTGTAGTTCTTTGTTTTGTTCTATTTTGTTTTTCTGTTCCGTTTCGTTTATTTTTGTTGTTGGCTAACCAACCATTTATCCATTGATCTTGAAGAAACCAGAAAACCAGAAAAAAGACCAAAATAAATAATAAATAAACGCCTGGAACCAGGCTATTAGGGTGATGTCAGGAAATGTATTGAGAAATCATATAAATGAAGATGGCAAACACCATTTGTAGATGGTTTTTTTTGTTCTACAGCACTGACTGGAATCCCAATGAAATCCCTATGTGAAAATCCCATGGAGTTTTGCTGGCAAAAAAAATGTTCTACAGCATTGACTGATATCCCAATGAAATCCCTATGCAAAAACCCCATAGAATTTTGCTGGCAAAAAAAATGTTCTTCAGCACTGACTGAAATCCCAATGAAACCCCTATGTAAAAATTCCATAGACTTTGCAGGGCGAAATTTATACAGTGCAATGCATTCGCTGGGATATCCCAGCCGTGCTGAAAGGGTTAAAACTTCTGGAAGAAAAGAGTCAGACCAATTATTTGATGGCCTTACGAAAGCTCGTGTGTGTCGGCATAGATATCCTATCTTCTCCAGACGTCCAAGATTCCGAAACAACCTAGGCCGCCGAAAACAATCACTGGTGTGAATGCGGCGATGATGAGAATTTGACTGGCTTTTCTGAAACGATACACCAACTGCAAGGGAAAAAGGCGCCATTCAGTAGAATGTGCTAAATGTAAATGTAGCACACACACACACACACACACACACACACACACACACACACACACACACACACACACACACACTATCTATTGATATGCACATATACAGCCAGCTAGACGGAAGTACCAAGAATCTCTGTGTGCCAAAATGATTTATGGAACACGATTACCTAGAAAACTTTTTTTTTATATTACAGAATAATATCACTAAGGCGTCCTAATTTTTTTCCTTTTTCTCCTTCTTGCTCCATCTATCTACTTGGGTACGCGCCCTGTTGGTTGGTCCATATTTTATTTAGTAATCATATTAGAGATCAACAATGCACACATAGAGAGACTATACAGAGACATCAGTGGTCCAAGTGAATCTAGCTAGTATTCCTGGCTTTGAGTTATGAGTCCAGTTTTCCCTACATTTATGAGGCTCAAACACAGAACATTTTCCAAGATGAAGAAATTATAACCTATACGTGCTTGGGCCCATTTGGGCATTTTTTCGTATGTCTTCAATATATCATTATGGTTCAAGCTGGGATGACGATGGCGACGAGAATGCGACGGCTGCAGCGGTGGCTTCGCCAGAAGTGGCCACCCAACAACTGATTCATAGAGATGACACCATTCACGATTGGCCAGAATCATGGTGCAAGAATCAGGTCGAAAATTCTAGATAATCATTATTTAGGAATCATAAACAATGCTCTAGCAACCAACCACTCGAGCCAATTGTTAGGTTTTTGAGGGGAAACACGCACAGGAAAATCCAATA
This sequence comes from Amerodectes protonotaria, assembly GCA_025882695.1. Taxonomy (NCBI): domain Eukaryota; kingdom Metazoa; phylum Arthropoda; class Arachnida; order Sarcoptiformes; family Proctophyllodidae; genus Amerodectes; species Amerodectes protonotaria. The sequence goes on from JAOZJS010000979.1 coordinate 6,097, forward strand.
ATAATTATCAATTTTCATTAATGAGACCGTTGGCAAACAATCGCGTGAATGAAATTCGGTTTTTTGGATCGCGAATGAATCTAGACTTTTTCATTGTTTTATTGTGCAGTTTAGTTTGACTATTTTTCCCCTGAATTGTTATGATTCTGAAATTTATTTGATGATCAAAGTCATCTTTCTAATTAGTTTTTGGCGAGAAATAGCTGAAATTATTGGCCGAAACTTCGAATGAATCAACTCTTTGAATTCATGATGAACGCGCAATGTTTCATTACTAGCTGTATGTATAATTTGAGAAATCAAAAAACTTCTGTCGGATCTTCACGACCCAAAGTGCTTTCGAAAAGTTTTTCAAATTGTCAGGTTCGAATGCGCATGCGTAGGCGATTGAAAATGTAGCGTTCTGAAAGTTAACTTCCGGTAATGATAATTTTTTCGAGTTTTTGAACAAATAATTTTGGCTCTTCTCAAAATTATATTAAAATTAATCCAATTAACTTTTCAAAATAGTTTTAATTGAAACCAAAAATAGAAATAAAAAATAGAATATCAATACAGTTTTAGAATGTCGCGCAAATGATCAAGTGTAACCAAAAAAAGACAAACAATCCACCAGATCCAAGTGAAATAAATCCACAAATTACTCTGAAATCTTGAACAGAATGGGTTCAATTTTAAATATAGACTATCCACATTGTTCGCTAAATTGTGTCTATTCATTTTTGCAACGTTGGCACTGGTGTTGTTGGCCGTGGACCATCGTTCGATTTGTAGTTGCTGTAAATATGGCAACATAAAATTATAACGAACTTGTTTACGGGAATAATAAATTAATAATGAAGGAAAAAAGTATTGGATCAAAGTGCCCGAATATGATCCAACATATTGAACAATGGACGAAACATCTTCGGTGAACAAGGCGATGGTCAATGGTGGTATGATGGCCACCAATGGTAATGTATACTGTATTATTTGGCCATATCGACTTTCATAATCAAAATCGATCAATACTTTCATGTTATTGATCAAGGTCAATGCCAGAATGGTATAACTGGAAAACAATGTGAATATTGGAAATGTTGGCAAGAAAATGTTGAACCCAATAATGTTAGCCGGATTAGATTCTTGATTACTGGCGCACCTGATTGGTCGGGTAAGGAGAAATAAATTAAAAGATTTTTTTTTCTAATGAATATGCTCAAATTTTGGCCATCAAACACACTGACTTGTCGATCTGAAAATTTAACGTGTAAATTTGTTGGATATTTTCGAACGCAAATATGGCTGTCATGGATATGATCAAATAGAATGCCAACACCAGAATGTAATCCACGGTGATGCCAAGGTAGAGTTTGCTTTTATTTTTGATCGGCGTCATAATTGAAGGCACCGAATGATGGCACATGAATGAATAAACACAAATACCAAATAATTTTGGCAAATTCTTGAATTCAACTTTGTTTGGTCGACCTTTGGCTTGTTTGGTAGCGAATATGTAGATTGTTATACCGATCATGCTCAAAAAAGCTGAAAATGATAATGATTAGACAACATTAAACCGCACTTAGGAGAACTTGATAGGAAAGGATTTCATTCTGACATTCAACCCATTCATAACCACTTACCTATCCAACGTAGAATGATGGTCATTATTTGAATTATTTTGGTCTTCTGTATTTTAGCGTACGTTAATGGTCCCAATATTGAAATGAAACCAAGTAAAAACAAACGATAAGCATTTCTGCGCGTTATAGAGCTATTATCCCAACATTTTGAATCAAGATAATGGTCATTGAGATCAGTTTCGTTAATGTTGGTTACGTTGCAATAAGATGTTGAAGTGCTAAATAATTAAAACCGAAACCGAATCACATTAATATTGATCTCGCAAGTAATAAGCCAGAGATTTTCTCTCAGACAAAATTAATAGTCCATTGTCCACTACTAACCAGCTCAATTCGCGCAATGACTTGGCCATCATTGAATTATAGATTAAAAGATCGCCAAACAGATAGGAAATGATCGAAATGAAAAAGAATCTCGATAAATATTTATTGAGAAACATTTCGGTCATATTTCCCAATTCGAATTTTTCCATTATGTTGAATCTTTTGTTCAAATGATTTATGTTTTGTTGATAAGCTTGTAAACAATCCTCATCACAATTCACAGCTTGCTGTACTGCTGCTACTGTCGATGTTGATTCCATATCGTCGAAGCCTTGATTCTGGTGACCACCATCCACGTGGTTGACGTTTGAATTGGAAGAGCATAATACTTTTAGATCAGGTTCTAAATTGGATGCAGAATAATATGAATAATCATCATCATCATCATCATCATCAAAGTTATTGAAAGTAGTTGGAGGGGTGGCAGCTAACGAATGGCGTCTAAAACCACTATCATCTTCTTCATTGTACTCATCCAACAATGCTGACATTTCGGTGCTGTTCCCTGGAAGAATCGAAAAAAAAAACAATGAGCAACATTGAAGGAAAAATCTTGTTTCGCGTTCATCAATTAGTGGAATGCAAAAAGTGCTATCGAAGCAATTAATAAGGGGTTTTCCGAAAAATTAAAATAAATTACCATTGGCGATAAAGGGATAGATAACAACTTAATGGAAAAATGCAATTCAGGAACCATTCGAATGAAATTCTCATAATTAAAGTGCGATTTTGTGTTTGGTTGAAATATCCAAAATCCGATCAACCCAATAAATGAACGAATGTCAAATGAAATGAGTGCAATGAAGAAATCAAAGTTGTTTCAAGTAGAAAATAGATTGCCTGATAGATTCATAGGAAAAAGACAGAATAATAATCTTAAAGATTGTTACCCTTGAATCGACGCGTTTCGCTATGAGAAGAATCATTGGGAACCAAATGCTGCATTCTTTTCACAAAATTAGCATTGGCCATTGATTCAACGAGGAATGTGGTTTGAACATAGGATACCAAACAAAGTATCATTATGCAAAGGATTCCAGTTATATAGCCAGCTTGATCGAAAACGGCTGGCATGGTTAGAACACCAGTGCCCAACAATAAGTTGAACAAATAGATCATTCCAACCTGTGATTAGGATATATAAGAATATAAATGTTTATGATGATTTATTTTGAAAGGGGAGGGCAGAATTTAACACCAAACATACTGATAATGAATAAAAACCTTCGTCAGCCATGATTATCGACGATGATTTAATCAACTTCAAATGATAATGGAACCAACCAAAGAATCAATCCGATTCCAAACACTTTATCAACATAAATGAAGTAAAAAAAGGAGTTATGAGGATGTCAAAATGATTGATTCAACAATGACGATTTAAATCTCAACAAAAAAAAAACGATAAACACGTCCGACATGTTGTTTTGGCTGGTTTGTCACACAATACAGACCTACAGCGACAATGAAAATGCAATCTTTCACGGTGACAATAGTTGAACGACTATAGTGATCAACTTATAGCTAAAGATCAGCTGTGTTATTCTTCAGCTTATTTTCTGCGAATCTTGTTGAAAATGGTTAAAGTTTTTCTCTTTGTGGTGTAGCAGTCATGGTCGGACCAAATTGAGCAAATATTTAAACGTCAGCTTTGTGAATTTCGAACATTTTCTTTTTGAAAAAGCATATTATCGTTATCATCAAGGAGAAAATGCCTGATGATAATCATTCAAATTAAAATTTGGATCACTTCAAGCTTTAGATAGAACATCAAATCCATAAATCCAAAGGTTTAGAAGATAATTTCATTGTTGAAAGAAAAACTTTGATTAAATCAACTTTTAGAAAAACCCATTATGGTTATCCGATTCATAATTGTTGTGCTTATCATTTGGACGATCATCAATTTGATACACTATTGGATTTCATCCAAATCACCTTCAAAAATAAATCGTTTGAGGGATAAATACGGAATTTCGTTTCATTATTTCACCATTATATTCGAATTCAGATCATTCACCGGATGGATCAATGCATATCGTTTCAGGAAACATTCAAAACAATTATTTGTATTAAATTGTTTTCTCCAAGCTTCCATTTTCATCTGTTATCTTCTTTTTCCAATCGCTTTAATTTGGGTTACAGGTGAGTGGTTTTACTCTGAATTTTATAACCATTGCCTAACTAATTGAAAATTTTTGGGATGATAGTTTCTTTGATCCGCACCTCTGAAATCCAACAATTGATTCAACGTTTCATGAGTTTTCCATCCGTTTCTGATCAACCGAATGTTCCAACAACCGATGATAGAAAAATAGACGAAAATTTTTTAATTTTGATTCCTGGTCTAACGATTCCATTGGGTGAATGTTTTTTGTTTATTGTGGCAATTTCCCTGAACTCTTTTCTTCATGAATTGAGCCATGCGTTTGCTGCCAATCGGTTTGTTTTATCAAACAAAATAAATTACCTGAACATCAATGATTGTGGATTTTTTACAAAACAGCCATAATGTACCAATCGAGAACTTTGGGATTCAAATCTATTTTTGTCTGCCAATGACGTTCGTTACCTTATCACAGGGACGATATCGAAGGCACAATTTGATCGGCCAAATGGAGATTGCCTGCGCTGGAATAATGAGCAATATTATCATTGCAATCGCGGCATTTATTTGTTTGATTTGGAATCCGCTTTCCTGTCTATACATGCCCATCAATAATAATCATTTGATTATTACTTCGATTGATAATGTAAGATGGAAATGTTTAAAAATTTTTAAAACAGCATTTTTCCCTCATCCAAACGTTCAGAACATATTGAATGGTGTGAAAGAATTCGACATCATCGTGAAGGTCAATAATAAATCGATCAAGGGGCACCATGATTGGCAGCAAACATTGGAGGAGATTGCCCAACGACAACCGGGCTTTTGTTGGACGCCCGAAAATGCAGACAACAGGATCACTTCCCTTTGCAATATTGGTCATTGTTGTGAGGGCAAAGATGATAATCGATATATTTGTTTTTTGCTACAGAAAACAGTCAAAAAAATACCTAATTCAAGTTGTGCAACGTTCAAAAATGATGATTTTTTGGATAGCAATATCAATCATTTACTTGATAATCATTTAGGTTGGAAATTTTATCAAAGCTATCGTAAAACTTGTTTGGCAGCAAAGTTGGTTGTGGAAAATACTAAAAAATTTTGCCGGAAAAATTCAGAATGCTCAATTGGGAATCAACATTCCAACTACTGTGTTTTTCCATATTCTAGTCATAAGCAGGTCAGATTAATAAGCATTCAAATTGAATCAAAACCAGGGTTGATTTTGTTCTGGGGTCCACCCAAAGAGCTACAACAAATCATCAAATTAAGCGATGTTCGCCCAAGATTCTCTTTCATACCATGGAGATTGATTAACGATTTTAGAAATTTTATTAAGTATTTACTATACTGGATTTTATAGATTTAATGAGACTAACTAATTAATTTGTTTGTCCATTTTTCATTGCAGATATTTATTTTTTTCTTCCTTCACCATGGTTATTTTCAATCTGTTTCCTTATGATCCATTAGATGGTTATCAAATGTTAACGTTTGGCGGCTTGTACTTGATTGGAGATCACTGTCTGGATCGAGATCATTTATTTAGTAAAACTTTATCAGCTTTACATTACTTATCAGCAATTGTATTCGGTCTTTCAATGATAGTCGGCTTGATCAAATCGGAAAATTTTTTGATTTAATCAAATCCACAAGCTTCCAAAAACAATTTGATTGCTTGTTTCAATAATTTTTTTAATTTAATTTTTCATTATAATAATAATAATGAAAAAGTCTTGCGAAGACTTTTCAAAATGATAAAAAGAAAACTTCGATACAATTTCCGCTCACCGAAAACGTGAAAATTCAATCCTTGATTGCGTGCGCTTGTCTTAGATATTTTTCCAAATCACGTAACGCATCATTAGCTCTAGTTAGATTCATGTCGATTAATTCCTGTGTGGGGCAAACAAACAAGTATGTTTTGTTCGGTGTTAATAAGAAAACAAACACATGCATACACATAGAAACAAATAAACAAACAAAATCAATTACTTTATCATCAATGTTTTTTGTTTTGACGAATTCTGCTCGAATCCAATTACGGATCTCTTTTTTCTGTTCTTCATCATTTAATTTGTTGGTTAGACGAAAAAACTTCCGATACAAACTCAATGCTTTTTGACGGCGGATGAACTGAAGGCATTTTAAGGCAGGCCAATGTTAAATGGAAATCAGTGAAAACATGTTGTGATTATAGAAACTTACATGGAACAGAGGAAGAACATTTTCTGGTAGACGACGACTCATAGCCAATAGGAAAATCTGGAACATTAATGGAAGAAAAATCCGATTGGCAATGGAAAGAATGAGAACGAATCGAGTAAAGTTTATTCCTCGCTTTGAGGAAAAACAGCCATGCTATGCGAACCATCTGGTCAGAAATATGACCAAATTGGAAAAGTTTGTACGATGCTCGTACTTGAAGTTTTTTCTTTTTAATTTAATCGATTTTGATTTCAGTAGTTATGAAAAATTTGAATTAAAATGAATAGAATAAAAAAAGATTAGAAAAAAAAGTAACTAAATGAAAACGATGGCTGGTTTGTTAGCGAAAAAAACTCTAAACGTGAATAATATTGGCATGATTTTGGGTTGCGGCAAAATTATCATATCCCTGAAATCCTTGTAAAATTGGATCATTGCCGAATATATCAAAATTGAATGGTTCAAACGATTCTTGATCATCATCATTGTGGCTGTGATCGTTGTTATTGTTATTATCATCCTGGCTATTGGTGGCAGGATCTTCTTGGTCTTCTTCATCACTACTTTCAATGACATCAGTGATTTGATTGCGACGATTTTTTTGTTCGAGAACATGCTTGGCTTCCGTTCGAATCTTTTTGTGATTATTATTATTGTTGTTCATATGAATCGGATGATTGGATTTTCTTCGATTGGAACCACTGTTAACCCGTTGATCTTGTGGATGTTGTTTGTCCAAAATTCCACCGCGAATAATCTCAAAATTTCCACTACCAAGAATATCGTATTTACGCACATGTTTGCTTTCTTCTTTACTGTAGAAATTTCTGCTTCCTTTAGAGCTTGGGCTAAAATTACCACGATTTTTATCACGATTATGATCACTGTCATAAGGATCAAGGTTGAAAACATTGGTTTTCTTCTTTTCTAACACTATCGGTTCTAATTTTTGCATGTATTTAGGCTTAGGCAAATCCTCATCATCCGTATCATCATCGTATTCAGTGAAATCCATTTCACCATCTTCAGAATCATTATTGTTATTATCATCACCATCGATTTCAATATCATCATCAGCCACACTGCTATCATTAGATCCATTTTCATCCAAATCATCATCTAATATTGAGCTTGGTTTATCGTTGTTTGAACTTTTCCATCTTTCATACACATCAACGTTGGGTTTTGGATTTTTTCTAATCAAATCTCTTTTGGTTCTGGATTGTTTCGACAATGATGACCCTTTTATCTGAACAAAATCTACATCCTCATAATCATAATCCCTAAACTCTCTTTCAGGCTGATAGTGATTTTTGCCTATAATTTTTGTAGGCGTTACCGTTGCTGTTTCAACATCGTTATGCTTGGCTAATTTATAGACTCCCTTTCTATCATCATCATCATCATTATGGCTATTATTACGGTTCAATGATTCATATTTTGGTTGATTGGTTAGAATTGGTTTGATGTTGGATGACGATGATTGGCTGGTCGACGATGATTGTGGTCGTTTCTCTGATCAACAGCAACAGAAGAAAAAAAGAGCAAACAAATTGTAGTAATTAAAGTGGGCAACAGGAAACAATAGAAAAAAGGAGTAGTTAATCTGTTTTGAACCATATACGCGCTTTCTCACACACTTGAAACAATGGATAATGAACTTTTTCCTGTTAACTTTTTCAACCAATCACAAGCAATCTAAATGCGACTGTAATTGTGGTTGTGAAGTATTGCCCTGCTCATAATTGCTTTTCAAGGCTGAACAATGTCCGACGCGCAGCAAATGTATGCCATTGGCTGGTTAGGTTTTGCCTTCATTATCATAATAGCAATGACTTTCAGACAATTTATGGAAAAAACTTTATGAAAACTTTGGAAAAATGTTCCCGGGAAATTTGAAAGATTTTTCTGCCAATACTTGCCATTATTTTTGAACAAGAAAACAGCGAATATTAGCAATGTTGCTATGGATACTAGTAAAATCAGAATCAATTTCAATTTAAAATCGAACCACACTCTTTGAAACGTTTGCCGGGGCCTATAGCTAGGCTCACTAAATCTGTAGTTCATGATGAATTTGATTGATTGATTAATGGATTGATGAAATTTGATCACCCCCAACAACAAAATAAAGCGACTAGAAGGAACAAATTACACTCACACGCACACGCACGATGTTTGAAGGAATTGCACAAAATTGTGTAAAGTAAAAAACAACAAATATCACAGAATATAATTGTTTCACAATTTGCATATAGAGATGCATGACATTCTCATCATCAGCACTGGGGCCACACTCTACCTCTCTTATTATGTTGTTGTTCTTCTCTTCTTTGTGTTCGAGATGTTTGTGTCACAATCCTCTTTGGTTTTTCGTTTTTCAGCTATGATCCAAAAGCATAACAATAAAACAAAATTTGCACTCTCGATCTTCGGATTTTGAGACTCTTTTTTCGATAAGATTGAATAATGACAGCAACGAAAATTGGATTCAGCGTGCGCCAAATATTTTTTTTATATCTCGTATATGCGTTGGGACAAAGCTTTTTTTCACTGCCTTTCTATACAAACTCCAGCTTCAGAATAGGCGTTCACACTAGTGCGTGTCTTGTGCGCATATGTGAAGGTGTGTTGCTGCTACTCCTGTTGCTTCGACATTGTTCGATGTCGAAGGTATTGCTAATTAAGGTTGATATTTGAAACAACAGACCAAGCAAACAATAAAAAATAATAAAAAGGAAATGAAAAATTTCTGGTTGCAGTTTCGGTCTGAAATACAACAATACGACCACCACCACAAACTCTCTTCCATGTGTGCATTTGATGCTGATGATGATGATGGTGGTGGTGGTGGTGGTGGTGGTGTTCTAATTAAGTCCAAAACCTCAATGTAATTGAAGAACATTGAAGAAAAAACAAAAAGAAAAGGAAACGAATAGTGTGCGCGTGTTTATCCCCAATCGAAGTTTGTCGCGCGCGTGGTTTTAGCCATTCAAAGACAGAGAAAAGTCAGGCCAAGCCAATATGTGTGCATTTTTTTCGGATCGTTCATGTGAGACCAATATCCAACTCTAAAACTTTGTCATGTTTCAAAATGGAAGAAAAAGGGAGAAAAACTAGAACTAGAGGAAAAAATGAGATTGAAAGGTTGCTATGGCATTATTGTTGTGGCAGTTTTAAATGATTTTTTCGGGGATTTTGGAAGCAAATCAAAATTTGATTTTTGAGAAATATGCTTTTTTTCCTTCAACAACAATGAGATAACCGAACAACAGAAGACACATATCTAATATTCACCAGAGTTTTTATTCGTGTCACGAAGTCTACAGACGTCGTTAGTTATAGCCGAAGCCACAGCAACAGTTTGTTTTTTATCCCAATAATAATCATTAATTCAAGTAAGCAGGACAAAACGTGTGCAAGTGTTTATCTGGATCAACAAGATAATAATAATAATAATTTGATGCCTTTACTCGACACCATCTTCAAAAATCGAGTTTTGTTTTAGTTTTTATTTATCTTTATTTTCAAACAATCAATCAAATATCAGATAA
>JAOZJS010000980.1:0-15911 GCA_025882695.1 Amerodectes protonotaria
CATCAGGTATCAGGTATCATTATCAGGTGCTAAGGGGTCTACGTGAACAAGAAAAAACAATGCAAGGGGTCTACGACACAAAAAAGTTTGGGTAACACTGATTTAGATGGAACAATCAACTTATAATGATTAGTTTGTATCGTTTTTGGAACGATGGACCATTATTCTAGATCAGGGGAGAGCAACCTTTTTAAATTTTTTAATTTTTTGGGCGGACCACACTCAAAGTAGTGTAGAATGTAGACATACGACGACACCTCTGAACAGCAGAACAGAAATACACCTTTTTTGCTGTTTATAGTAAGTCTCGTCATCGGTTCAAATCATCGATGAACCAATCAGAGGAGAAAACGGTCCTTTTAGGCGTCAAACTTGCACAGACAAGTACTACTTAAGCTGTTCGCTTTCAATTGGTATACACCTTCTTCTGCTGTTTATAGTGTGTCTCGTCATCAGGTCAAATCATTACTAGACCGATCAGAAAGAGAGAGAGAGAAAAAAAAATATAGCTTCATCTACTGTTTAGAACTGCTTGGTGGGCGGCACAAAAATGTTTGATGGGCCGCCGTTTTCTCACCTCTGTTCTAGATCCAGATCCTAAGCGCAAAACAGTAAAACCCAATTGAATCTTTTCTCTAATTGAAAATCGAATGGATTTCGGTGAAAATCCATTTTTGACCCAAGTCTGATGACTAATCAAAGTTTCCGATTTTGTGTGTCTAAAATCCAGATCCATTGTCGCATAAACACACTAAAACGTTTTGGCGAAACCCGAAATGTAATTGACCGTGTCCATAGTCAATTCATTCATTGGATGTTGGGTAGGAGAAAAACAAAGTCTCATAGCATTTATGATGATATAAGAATATTAATATACCCAAGCCAAGCAACCTATACCTGGTGGAATAAATGTGTCACAATTATTTTGTATGTCCGTACTTCTATGATGGTTTCGGAAATCATTTACATATAAATGTATCATGTATTGATAATAATTATTATTAACCAGTGGGTCTATCACAACGTTTACCAAGAGGAAACGAATTATAAGCTATTAATCATTGCAATGGACCCACAGCCAGAGAGAAAGCGAAAGCGTTTTCAAGCCAATCAATGCACCACGCACCAAGAGTCAGGATAGTGAGGGAGTCTAGTGTAATTATTGACAAATGGATAGATAGATGGATGGATATATGGATGTATGGAACAATATAGTTGAAACACACAAACAATTATCAAGTTTGAAAGCATTCAGTGGAGCTGAATAACTGAGACTGTGACTGAGAGACACCAAGAGAATATTATTAGCCAAAAACGAGAATACCTGTGGAAGATACATGCCCATCATAGGATCATCATCATCAAGCAAAAAGAAGAAATCGATCGTCACCACGGTAATGATCAGAAAACTCAATAATGACAAGCAAGCTAGCAAGCAATTCCCCGACAACAATGACCAACACTTCTCACAGACTGGAATAGTATTGATGATCATCATCAGCTATTAATCCTTGTTGAAATACCTGTGCACGTACTGCAGGCGGCATTCTAATCAGCTTCCCACGATTGATCTCTCATAGCTACGATGGTTCTCTTTTGACTCGGCTATGATCTGTGATGATCACCGTGGTCTCGGTGGTTGTGGCTGTTGAAATGCGTGTCGTTGCATTCATTATACAAGACTCTGATCATTGGTTGGTTGGGGTCGGCGCGACAAACATTTCTGATGATTATAAAAACCCAAAAAAACGACACTGGGCAGACACACATAACATAGACCGTGGTAGCTCTCAGAACACATGACCGATTGATATATTCTCATTTCTCATTTAATTGATATCGGTTGTGTGTGTGTGTGTGTGTGTGTGTGTGTGCGTTTTGTGTTTGGCGACCAACAACGAAAGCTGGTTTCTCAGCTCATTTTTACGATGGAATTCTACCTGCGTTTGTGTGTGCATGTGAGCTTGCATCTGGATGTTGAGGTCATCATCGACGAATCAATTATTGGGAAAAACGAATACGAACAAACGAAGAACAGAAAAGAGCGGTTGATCGGCGATTAAATCGCGGCCATCCACCAAACACATGTTGGTTAGTGTATGTTTAGCCGGTGGTGCTGGGCAGGTAGAGTTTTTGGAGAAATAAAAATCAAAGATCAATTCAAATTGATAAGATGGGAGAGAAATTGAAAGACAGACTAGAATTAGTTCTTTCATTAATCGATACTTGTGCAAAAACTAATAATAATCATCCGGATAATCATTTTGGAAATATTCAAAACAAAAGGTTCGGTTCGCACAAACACACAACGAGATCGAACATAAGAATGGAATGTGAAATAAGAGAAAATGGGATCCAATTTATTGAAAAAATTGCTTTTTCTCTCTTTAGCTTTTTTTTTCTCTCTCTCTCTCACACACACACACACAAATGAACACAACCTAGCCAAAAACCATCCATCTATTCTGAAATATTCACAAGACTGTTTCGAATTAAGAGTACTTTCTTTGGGGCTTTGTGCCTTGCCAATAAGGATAGTGGTTCGATAATGGACGGGCGTGTTAGAAATTTCTCGATGAACATCATCACGCAGATGGATGAAAGAATTGATTAATTATCAAGTTATTTCGATGACAATATTTCCAAGCTAATCAATTACAATTGGCCCGATGTTATAGCTGAGCCCAACACTAGAATAATCATAATCGGGGCCAATAAGGATAACTCGACTGATAATTCGACCACAGTAGTACTCACAAATGCACCGATAGAGATCCCAGATTTGTATGAATGGTGGTGGTGAAGACAGGCCAACAACCACTGAAACCAATCAAGATCTAGTGATTGAACAGCATTGTGTTTTTTTGCTTTATATTTGGGAACAAAGAAAAAAGAAGGAAGTAAGGAAGGAAGGCCAGGGGCAATGGTAGTAATAGTAATAATGAAAAGATTCATCCATTCGCGATCGATGTTTCGCTTATTTTTCTCTTCAACAACAGCAAAATTCCAATAAACGCTCGTTGAACTGAAGAATAGATAGATCTAATTTTAGAAGTGATCAGTGCTGATGGTGAGCATCGTCGTGAGCCAGCCAGTCAGCCAACCAGCAAGCAAACACAATGGTTGGACATGAAGAGAGAGAGAGAGAGAGAGAGAGAGAGCTGGGCTGGGAGCAAAACGGAACGTTCCGGAGCATCAAACAGTGGCTATTATGACCCATTCCGGAACGTCCCGATTCACAACACTGGACTGAAACGAGTAAAAGATCGAACGAAAGAGAGAGAGAGAGAGAACAAAAGCGATTATCACATTAGTAAAATAATGTTCGATCATAATAGAAAAAAAGGTGTGTTCACCAGAAAAAAACAACAAATCTTGGAATAAAAGCTTTTCGTTCATGATCGAAAAGAAAAAATCAAGGAAGATATGAGGTTCGAAAATTCAATGCCAATCGACAGGTTGGTCAATACCTTTTCCCCAATCCATTACTAGTAATCCTCATTATTCAGATCTCTATGTCTTACATTCATTCATACAAGCGCGAACATAGACAATTCTAATTATCCATTATTATTATTATAATAACTGAGGATTGTGTGTCTAAATCTAATCGATGCTTGAATTGGCTTTTCTTTTGCGCAGCCAATTAATTTGCATAAGACGCTGGTGTCGTCGAATAAATCGAAGCTCCCGTATAAGGGATAGGTTGAAGATCAGTATAAATTGAATCTAAGAAATTTGATGGCCCAGTGCATGAGAGAAAATTTGAAATTGTCATTGTTGTAATGAATAAACTGGATCATAAGCTGTTATAACCTTCAATCACAATCAAACGATTAATATTCGAATCACCACCACACCATCATTGATGAAAGATGAGCACGGATTGATGATCTTAACCAACCAAAAAAAAAAAAAAACTCACAAACACACCTGCAGAGCCAAGGATTGATTGAATCAATGACAATCATTGTTTTTGTCTGTATAATTCAGGATACCTGAGACTATTACATGTCTTTTTGCCACATAACACAACGGCAGTGATACCCAACTTGTGGCTAATAGGCCGCTGTAATTTTTTCGATGTCCCTTGATCTAGCTTAACCCGTTTCAGAGTCCCTCCCATTGCCAGGTTTTTGAACACCATGCACTGTCTTTTAACCAATCCCCCAAGATTTGATTCCCAAAATGAAACCGCCTCCTCACTAACTAGAAGAAGGGAAAGAAAAAGAAAGAAGGAGGAGGATACGTTCATAGTCATCCTAGCTTTTCCTCCTTCTCTCTCTTTCTCGCGTGTACAATTTGATTCAATTTGTCTTTTAAGCCTTGACTGGACTTGCTAAAAGCTTTACAGCTCTTTCAATGTTCAGGATAAAAGGGAGGCATTTTATTGATTGGGCATGAGCATCTCAATTTTTTCATTCAAATATAGCTGTAAGGTCGCAAAAGGTTGGGCATCCCTGCACCAGAGACAGCATCCTAAGATAGATCAAACTGCTAATAAAAGAGAGAGAGAGAGAGAGAGAGAGAGACAATGTTGGATAAATTATATTGAATTTTTTTTGGATATCGAATTCGATTGAATCATTAAAACAAAATCCATGTGATTTACTCTAAAGAAATGAGCATAAAAGCTGAATTTAATCGAAAAAAAAGAGAGAAAAGTGTAAAAAACCAAGGATGTTTTTAAACGATATGTTTTGCTTGAAACTAATATAATAGAAGACGCTTAGGAGCATAATGTCCACACCGAAAAAGACCTTTGACGATTGGGAGCAAAAACAAAGAAACAAAAATTAATGGGTTTTAATTTAATCTAACGATTAAATAGGGGAAGAAAGAAAGAAAGAAAGAGAGAGAGAGAAAGAGAAAAGGAGAGGGGGAAAAAGAGAAAGGAAAGAATGATGGCAATCACACCAATGGTATTTATCCAAAAGTGAGGATGGCTGGGAATGGTACAGTTCTTCTGTTTTAGATTCAATAAAAACTACCAAAAGTCAAGATTTCGTTGTTATTATTATTGGCTTGATATGGTACAATGTGCACTAATTTTGATTCCCAGTACACTCAAGTAAACAATAGAATTGTGGATTCTTGCACAAGCATAGCCTGTGATCTATCCATTAGTAGATGAGTAAATAAAATTAAATTTAAATTTAATAAATTCTAATGAATGGCACAAACACACATATCCATTTGGTGTTGTAATGATGATTACTGTTGCAACTGCAATGGAATCTAATGATGATGATGGCTTTCTATCGTATCAACATGTTAAGGACACAATATCCAGAAGTTCCAAATGAACACTCACAAACTTGCACATGAAAAAAAGCTAAATTGAACCAATGAAGATTTGGCGGGCAATCAAAATTGGATTTCAAACGGATATATTTTTTTTCTTTCAAGCCTGATCCGTCTATCTATCGGTTTGTATTGTTCTCTGTGAGATGATTTTGCATGGCCACGTATCATCATCATCATCATCATCATCATTGTGGGTTATTACTACCACTATCTAATCCATCCATACCATTACCGAAAATTATGAGAATTCCGTTGAAAAGCAATTGAATCAATTGTTAGTGATGCACAAAAAACAAGCAGAATCCTCTAGGATAGCGGATTCTGAGATTGGTGATTTCTGAAAATGAAAACCCATTAAGCCACCACCATCATGAAACCAATTCTCCAACTTCTATCTATTTTTCTCTATCTGGCAGTATTATTTTTTTGATAACTTAGTTCCGACAATTGGAAAGTATGCTAGAATTCTATGATGATAAATAGCTGTTTGCTCTCAACGGAAGAGCGCAAAACCTGGATACAACACTATTGGCAACCTTTTGGATGTGTTTTTTGGTGCTACTCCTTTATTTACTTTAGATACTGAAATTTTTAATCTGATTCCAGTGTATGTAATCATAATGATATTAATCTGATTTAAATCAATTTTTAAATTGAAGATTACAACAAAAGCTGTATGATGTTTTCTGTTTTTAGCGCATGGTCTTCCACTATCTACTATTTCAAACATCCATTTTTTATTTAAGTCGATAATAAATTGCTCTAAATAACATCAATGCTATATCGGGAGGTCTAATATTGTTTCTTTTCTCGAAAAATAGATTCTAGTTTCGTGTTGACAGCATTAGTAACCAAAAAGCAAAAAAAAAAAAAGATTCCAAAGCCGGTTCCAAAGAATCAATCACTAGCTTCGATTGAATTTATTAATAAACATTCCCGCAACAAAAAAGCATCCGATGTTCAGTGACATGATCACTGTCTACCAATGATAATGGAACGAATTAATTTCAGCACAAACTAATGTGTTACACTAGATGAAAAAGCATGAAAAGAAAGAGAAAAAAGATTTGATTTGTGCATTTGTGTGGGTGTGAATGAAAAAAGATGAAAATGATCGGTTTTTTCCATCTAGATCGATCATGGAACAGCAGAAACACAAAGGCACAAGGATATCACATGTCCCAAGCTAAAATAAATCCAAGTCGATAAATTATGAAAGCACAAACAACCGTTCGAATGCTCGAAAAGATACATTCTTTATTTTATTTGCGTTGATCATATCGGTAATTGATGACCTTCCAATTTAAAAGATGAGAAACATTTTGGCATCACCACTCATAAGCATGCCATCACTATTCCGAAGAGCCGAAAAAAAATACGAAACAAATGACCATTTTGGTGAGAAAATGATAATCATTGATTTGGGCAATTGATTATATTGGGCAAAATGTTACGAAAAAGACATTTGTTTTAGCTTTCAATCAAACCATTTTCTTCTGTCTTCTTCTTTTTCGTATTGGAATCGGAGAAGCTTCTTGGTTTTTTTTTGAATTTTTTTGCCTGCCCTGGCTAGACAAAGTGTGTATGTGACTTACAAGAAGTTCAATCTGATTTGACAATACCGCAAAAAGAAAGAAAGAAAGAGAGAGAGAGAGAGAGAGAGATTTTGGCTGGAAAAACGAAAATATAGAAGGTAGGCCGGAGATGAAGAGAGATCGAATTTCGACAGCAATAAATTTGCATTAATCGTATTAATAGATGACTATCCTATCGCCCAAGATCAAAACCTAAAAAAACATCCAAAAAGCGAGCAAGCAAGAGAACACAATAGCGGAATCGAGAAATATTTTGTATCCCAACAAACAGAGAGGTTACACCAGAAAGGAAGCGAAAAAATCAGGTGTGAGCATTTGGTCAATCGATTTCATTTTCGGACGAGGGGGTTCGTCCAAGTATATAATAATGAAAATAGCGTAATAATAATGAATCAATGCAATGGAGAAAGAGGGAGAGAGAAAGAATTGCAAGGAAACATGTATTGAATCATAAATTAGCTACATTGACATTTGCCTCCGAAAAAAAACCAACAGACGATCGATGATTGTCAATAAAATATCAAACATCTGGCCAACGACACCAATACACTTTAAGATCTAAGACAGAAACCATGGCCAAAAGAACAAAGTTGTAATGGCTTAGGAACTTAGAAGAAGAGAAAGGTGCAGAAGGTTTCAGAAAAATCCGAAACTATAGTAGCTTTCTAGCTTTCTAGCTTCTAGAAAGCTAATCCTCTTTTGTTGTTGATTCAAATGGGTATAAATCAGATAGAATCAAAAGTCCAAACGGATTCGATATGAATGATCAATAATATTGGCAGATGATTGATGTGTATGCACAAATATTATCATTATCATTAAAATTATTAATACATCTGCAGATTAGTTAATGGAAAACTAAATCCAAAAATGGACACGGCATTTCCGGTACTTTCAATTTATTTTGGACGTGTTAGATTCGAGTATGTTTGGAAGGAACTTTAATTAAAATATCCTCATCCTCGTTACTTTTTACCTTGATAATATTTCAATTGAAAAAATGAGATAAAAATTCAATGAGGAATCTCTTCCAGTAAATAAGTGTATGCGTGCGCTGCGTAGTCGGTACGCTTTTTTCTGGAACAGAACAAAACCAGAAACCCAGAGCTGGAACCAAGAAAAACAACTACAGAATCGTGTGTTGGCGCATTCAAACTGATAAAATAGACATTCACACATAGCAAGAAAATCGAGATTTTAAAGCTAAAGCATACAGAAGAAGATAGAGAGACAGAAAGATGATACAAAGTAATACAAATTAAATTTAATTGTGAATGATAATGAATGGAATAATGAAATGAATGGGCCAAACACACAACGGACAAACTGTACCCAACAACCAGCCAAAGCAGACAAAGTGTTGGGACCAGAGATAGTGCAGAATTCTCTCTCTCTCTCTCTCTCTCGCTGTTTGTATGTTGTAATGGTGTTATTAGCTGAAGATACCAGCTTGTATGTGTATGTGCGAGTGTGTGTTGGCCAGAAATAAAAATTATTCCTCTTTTCACAGGAAAATAAAAATAAAATCAAATTAAAGAAAGAAAAAAGCATCAGAATGATGAAGATAGAGATGCTAGTTTGGCTGCGTGTGCAAGCAAATTCTATGAGTTTTGTTTCAAAATGACCCACTTGAGCTACTAATTCAAATAACACTTTTTTTTCACAAAATCCAATCACAGATGAGCCGAACACACGGGCAGATTCGCATCAGATCAGATCATTTGCATGCAAAAGATACTTCAAAGTTCTTCCTCTCTTGTTGTGTATGGGTCTTAATCAACTATTAGCATGTTGTTGGCCATACAACCAATACGATTGTTGATAGACAAAAAGAATACAGCAAAAGCAAGGAACTAGTGGCGGCGATTCACTAGGATTTCATTCTAATTGGATTTCCAAAGAAGCGCAAGTGATCCATCTGTTTTTTTTGACTCGTTCGGGTCCTTCCATCCTCTTTTCAGATTGTCTGTCTATTTTTTTTAATTAGCCTAATTGATAGAAAAGATAAGAAGCGAGCAAACGGAAAATCCAAAAGCCTCCTCTAATCACAGATATTCGTTGCCAAAGATGATTTTCTTTCTGGAACGGTGGAAAATCGAGGCGAACACGTGTAATTGATACTACCTTTGGGTCATTAGCTTCGACAGAATTTTAGTAAAAACTACCATTTAAGGCTAAAATAGAGGGAATACAGAAAGGAGGTCGAGTCATCCAGATGTATCCATTTCCAATCACTTTAGATGGCCTCAGACTGATCGATCAGTCAATCGAAAAGTGCCAACAAAGAAAATGGTCAATTTTGAGATTTTCGTCTCCCTACTGGCTGTAAATCAAATCGTAAAGAATTGGATTCGATTGAAAAACAACCTAATAACATAGAATGAATGAATCGGAACACAGCAACGGCAGCACGTGGCATTGAACACTAATGGTCCAATTAGATCGAACACTTTGGTCTTTTAGTCTGGTTCGATGGATCCAAGCGATCAAGCTTTTTAAAAAGCCAGAGAAAAGAATGGAAGGTGGCAATAAAATGCGAACATGCATCGCTGCCAATAATAACCGAGACACAATAATACATGACGGTTACGTGTTCAATAATATAAATCCTACACACACACACATACCCCAATGTTTCCGAGAGTAGTGTATATCCAAATGGATATACACTGAAAGCTCAAAAGCAATAAATTAGTCTGGTCATGTAGCATAAAACACAAGAACAACAAAGGGCCCCGAATAAAATGAATACCCGGAGAAGAAGAAAAAAGAATATATGTTTCATTTTCAACCTATAACCGTGTGAAATCATTTACTCCAATAGATTATGCAACCGGGACAAATCAGAAGAGAGAAAACCCGAAAAATATTATCGCTAATTTATAGCCCATTTAAATCTGTTTGTATATTCAAATCATCAATAACCAAAGCCTAAAGTCAATGGCCAAAAAGGTTTTAATGGTTATAATGGCATGGCAGCAAGCCGGATAATTTTCGATTATTATATTGAATGTGCATGTGTGTTTGGCTTAATTGTTTTTTCTAACTGAAGAAACTCCTGCTTGCTTTGGCCATTGAAACAAAAAAAAAATCTGGCCATTTAGAATGGCGGTGGAAAGATATAATAGAATTTAATCTCAATGAATCGGATATAGAATGACTGTTTTTCCATCCCTCTATCCCACCCGTACCAACTACCGTCCTTGTACACGCACCAAGCGTCGGGCACGTATCTGAGGAATGAATGTGGTGAGAAAACTTTCGCTGTTTACCCACACACACACACGCATTTAATGTCTGTGGCTCTTTTCAACGGTGCAAGCTGTCGTAAAAATCAACCAAGACAGAAGAAGCAGGATCTTTAATCGAAGCCAGCATTCGATTGAATTTGCCGTAAAAGAGAATTGAACAAATACCAAACACTGAATTATTGAATCGCCAATAAATGTCAATCGGTCTATTTGATTCTACTGCGGGTAAATCCAATAAAAAAAACACTTCAAATTGATCGAGAAAAATCGCAAGAATTTCAAGATTAGAATTAGATAGAATTGGTTGAAAGTCAAAATTCCTCATAAAAACGATTCGCCACACAGGGGTGTACTTTACTCAGGCGTTCCATACCCGGAGTGGGCCTCCAAAACAAAACTTGGTTCGAAAATCGAATGTGTTGGGCATTTGAATATTGATATCCAAAAAACAAACAATATTGTAGGAGTATTCTGTGGACTAAGTAAGATCAGCAAACTTCAAAACAGACAAATCAAAAGCAGAAGCAACCTAGACGACCATCGGATTGGAGATATGAAGTCCAAAAAGGAACAAGAACATGGCAAAAACAATAAATAATTTTTTTGCGGTTTACTATACAGGTAATAAACTATACAATGATATTTTGGTAACGAACTGCTGAACTGTTTGAAAATGGTAATAATTTACCAAAAAGCGATAAACTTTTCATTCTGTCATTCTTTCCACCTTCAAAAGTTCGCGACCGAAAAAACCTTTGATACTATAAGTCAGGGGTGGGCAACCTATTTAATCAACGGAACAATTTGAATTTTAAAATTTTTTGGAGGGCCGCCCTTAAAGTAGTGTAGAATGTAGACCTACGACGACATCTCTGAACAGGAGAACAGAAATACGCCTTCTTGTGCTGTTTATAGTGCGTCCCATCATCGGGTCAAATCATCACATTGAACCAATCAGAGAGAGGAACACACTTTCTTGTGCTGTTTATAGTGCGTCTCGTCATCAGGTCAAATCACTATATTGGACCAGTCAGCGAGAGGAACACACCTTCTTCTGCTGTTAATAGTGCGTCTCGTCATCGGTTCAAATCATCACTGGACCAATCAGAGAGAGGAACACACTTTCTTCTCCTGTTTAGAAATGCTTGGTGGGCCGCACAAAAAATATTTGATAGACCGCAAGTTGCTCACCCCTGCTATAAAAGACCACCACAACCTAGAGCATGGTGATAATAATCATGATCATCATGGTAATAATAAGCTAACAACCGATTCGATAAAGAACACAGAAAGAGAAAAAGAGGAATGGCAATGGTTGGTTTGAATATTATTCGTACATACATAACATTTTATAATTCCGTTTCCAATAAAACTAAAATCATACCGAACCACGACCGGTCGGTAAGAACCTGGAAATAGCGTGCGTTCAATTTAAAAGTGAAAACAAAAAAAAAGAATCAACCAAACCAAGAAACAAAAATTAAATGGCAATCAAATGGAATCAACACCAACTTAGTATTTGTTTGAAACAAAAAGCCAAAATCCTTACTAAAAAACAGTAACAAAACTGCAAAAAATATATTTCATTTGTTTGGGAGATGCCATTTTGATTCCATCACACCATAAACACTTCTTTAATTCTTATTTGTTGGCTTGTTTCCAGTTTTTTTTTGGTACTTTTCTTTCCATTTTAGGATTATTGTTCAATTTTGCTTCATTTAACAAAGAATCTATTCGCTAACAGCTTCACTCGGCTACTTTTACTCCTTTCATGATTTTTTGGGGTGGAAATTAATTTTCATAAATCACCACAAAACACACAGGAACCGTAAATGTAAAACTTTTCACTATGAAATCAAAACTTGTACACTAACGGCATTTCATGCGAGTCGAACATAAACCAAAGAATGGGGGCCTAAAAGAATGGAAACTAAAGCCATTTGTGATCATCACAATGAATTATTTTTCAATTTGCACACGTGTCTTGTGGGGCGGGAGCAAGACCAAGATGGAGAAAACTTTCGTCCTCAAACAGGATTCGGAATAGCTGGATAGGGGATCGGGGCAATATAAATATTGCTTCAAAAGGAATACAACACGAAACAGCCCGGAACCTGACCAAGACGAATTTAATCTAACCTAGCCTTATCCAAAACGAAAATATTTCAAGCACAAGAGCTTGACAGTTCACACAGCATTGCATCGGATCGATTTTTGTTCACTTATCCATTCCGATAATGAACTTGGCATGGCCACTAACCAACCATTGAATTGGTAATTACTTTTTTGCCGGAGAATAAGCATGTTTTATTTAGTTTGGCGCACCAATTTGAATTGATTGACTGGCGGGAAAAAGGAGATTTAGCTAGCTGATTTTAGTACACAGACATTCCGATAAATTTTTGTTTTATATTTAATTCCATACCAATTGAAATCAATAGCAAACAGATCGATAAATCAAATTCAAAGATTGAAAATTTCGTAATAAATAACATCTCTCGGACTCTCTCCATCTTTCACACTATGTGTCTGTGCAATAGTGAAGACAGGTATTCGACTTTCTCTCTCACATCTTCAGCAACAGGCATCAATAACTGAACGATGGACAAGATGCACAGATCGAGAGAAATGTGCATGCATCGTTGTTGTTTTAGGAAAAAAATTTTTGTATTTTTTTTTTTTTTGAATATATCGTGAATTTCTTCGTGTGTGTGCATCTGGCTAAAACCTTTTTGACTTGATTTCTTGTTCTTGTTGTTGAGCCAAACACACTTGCTCTAAAATTAATGTCCTTTCTATTGATATGAAGCAAGTCATTTATTACAATTAAAAAAAATATTTATAAAATTAAAATCCTAAACATTTGAACCACAAGCCAGCAATCAAACAAGCCCACCGAATCAATTTTGGTCGGTTATTTTAGAAAAAAAAAGGCAAAAAATCTTTAAAGCCGAAAAAAGACGAGAAAAAATTATGAACTGTATTGATAAATGTAGATTAACGTGATCTATGTACCATTACTACTGTCCAGCTTTTCTTTCTATTTTGCCACTTTTCGGTGAATCCCTTCCGAGCATCCATCGACACACACACACACACATACGAAACCAATTCTCGTGAATCAACAGTCGGTTGCCCGGTCGATCTTTCGGTAATAAATGTTAGCCCATTAATAATGGTCCCGATCAACAACAACAACAACAACAGCCCAAATGTGGAAAAATAGAATAAGAGTAAAGAAAGAAGAGAAAGAAGAGAGAGAGAGAAGAATGAACAAAGATTGATCGGTAGTTATTGGTGATAGATTAGTCACCACAACCAATATACCAACCACAACCACAACCACAACCATCCACACAAAGATCTTGAAATAAGAAGATACTATCAAACACACACATACATCTGGGGCAATCATCTGGTTATTGACTAAAATAAAAAAAAATTTTAATTGAATTCCTACATTGAATATTTATTGATCGCCATGTTCGCACACCCAGACAGTGGTCATTGAACATCCAACGGAACAAATTGCTTCATAGAGAGGAAGGGAGGCAGAGCATAGCTAAAGGTTGAACCAAGGTAGAAATTCAAGTCAAACTTAAAGAGATAGAGAGAGAGAGAGAAAAAAAAAACCATCAGGAAAATCTTGACATTGATCATCAGACAAGGCAGTCAATAGAACATCGGAACCAACTGAAATGTGGAAAAAGGAAAGATTTTGAGCCCAAAAAAAAAATGAAAGAAGAAAAGATCGTAAATATGTCAATTGAATTGGTTGCAGCATCGCAACCATTACACCAACATTATCCGCCAGCACGGGGAGAGAGAGAAGAGCAATTATTAATGGCAGTAACAATCAAAAACAATCAAACCAAATCATTCGATTTTCAGAGGAAGTGAACACACGAACACGAACACTTGGAAATATAATTGATATATTGAATCTGTGATAGTCAGAACAGCACCAAAAGAAAAATCTTGCCCGAATTGTGTGGCAATTAATCAAGATAAATTCGATTCAATGAATATTGATTTAATTAAAAGATTTTTTTTCGGAAGGGGGAAAGAATAAACGGACTGCAAAGAGTTCCGTTGAAACAAAAGGTCAAAGTTATGGATTCATCAATGTCTATCCATATGTGATTTCATCGACCATGTCCAATCACAACCATCTTCATCGTATGAATTCGAAGCAATCCTTCAAGGACGGAAAGCCAGAGCGATTGGGTGAATGGATAGTTTATGATCAGCATAATTATTGGCAGGGTATTTGGATACTATCATAATACCATACAAAAAGATAGACAAAACAAAAATGAATACCACAGGAAAAATGCATCTATCCATAAAGCCAAACATTTTGGATCTGGCACGAACTACCCTTTCACCACAACCAATAACAATAACACCAAAATACCAATCGCATTTTGTAATAAGTGAAAACACTGTTCTCTACCATGTTTCTATGTTTTGATCAGAATCAGAATATGTTTGAAAAAAATGATAACAAAAACAATAATCGCAATCGCAATCATAATAATAATGGAAACCAATGTGCTAAAATATTTGTTTTGGCAATGATTCCAGATTATGCAATGATGATGATCGGTGGATTTTCTCCAATCTGTCTTGTTTTATGTTTTATGTTTCCAGTCCAAGTTCATGCTAGTTTCGATTCATAAGTTTCCACTCATGCACCAAGAAATAAAGAAAGAGAGAGAAAGGTTTGAGACAAACAAGCTGTAACATAAATACAACAAGAAAACAAACACGCACCTCTACAAATAGGAAGAGAGAAAAAGATAAAGCAAGTTATAATAAGCAGCGAGAGTAAAAGAGAAGAGAGTGTCGGCGAAAAAATAAAAGAATCGCGCGCGCGATTTTTGAAGGAGAAGGATAACTACCACCATCAACAAGCACCTTTTAGGTAATGTGGTTTATAAACAACAACAACAACAACAACAAAAATATCATCATCATGGTCGTGGTCGTCTGGTGATGATGATGATGATGTCTGTGGTGGCTTCAGAGAATCCTATGCACAATGATGGTATGCTGCACCAAGCTAAACAAGCAATAAATATTATGATGTTGGTGTCCACCGTTTTTTCCTGCGGTCGGGACCACATGTTTATGGTCCGCGAACAAAAACACACAAACCATTACATATACATTTTGCGCTGCTTAAGGACATACTGATAGTTATTTACATATGGCCAATGGCCAATCAACATCATCCAAAATTCTGTACTGTTTCTCACTTAAAACGGAATAAATCGATTCAAAGCCGGCGGTTCGAAGAATAAATACATAATAGGAAAGAAAATGTTCAATAGTGTGCTTAGGAGATGGATACGAAAATTTTGTTTTCGGTTCTTGTCCAATCGAGTTATTTGTTGCCCATAAACAAACACCTTTACCATGCAATAATCATAATAAAATTCTGTTTTTGTATGAGATTTCATTTGGCGACCAACACAAAAATCAACCAAAATAGTTCTTCGAAAGGGAAAACCGCAGAAATAAAAAAAGAGAAAGATCAATGCTGGTTCAATGTGTGTGATTGAACTTTCCCCAAGTTTCAGGGATGCCCAACCCTCGTCTCATGAGGCACTGTGGCTCGGAATAGCTTTTTTTTGGTGGCTCCACCCATTTCATAGCAACTATGTTTCTATAAGGTTTCTGAACACTATGCGCTGTCACTTGAACAATCCCCCAAATTGGTATTTCGAGTTGTTTCCCCAAATTAAACCACCTC
>JAOZJS010000981.1:0-15879 GCA_025882695.1 Amerodectes protonotaria
TTCGTAAATGAAAAATCAACATAAACTTACTGTGATCCAAAATCACAAAAAATCCAAAAAAAACCGAAAAAATATAAGTTCTGCTCGGAAAATTCGCTAAGTCTTTCGATGCGTGCAGGCTCAAGTGGCTCACAACGCATTTTTTCATATCGATCGATTTTAGATTTTCGATATTTTCCGAAAAATTCGAATTTTAATCTGTTCATAAACCTCGTTGCCATGCTAGCGGCCAATTTTGGCAAGCTAGCGGCCTGTTTTGAAAAAAATCCTATGCTTCTACCACACCAATTTAGAGACGGACTTTTCTGAGTGTATATGAAAAAGTGTAATGGGCAACCGTCCTTTATGGACGGCTTTCATTTATCTCTTCTATTTCTGTATATAAATTCCTATCCTTTGTTCTTCTAATTTAGTTGGTGTTTGTTTGGCTTAGTGTTCACAAAAAAGTTTCTTATTTGTGTGTTCTCGATTGAAACGTCTCGCTATTACTTTCATTACTTTTATAAAAGGTAAGGAAAATACAGTAAAGAGTTATTCTAATGCAGACGTTTACTACAAATCATCAATTGTCCCAGGTCGATGATGAGGGCGTCGAACACGCGACTGAGATGCCGTTATCTAGAAAGAGTCGCTGATGACCTCCAAGAGTAAGATTTCGATGTTGTTCACATTCCGGGAACCAAAAATATCATTGCGGAGTTGTCACGAGTTTTCAAAATTGATGAAAAATTGTTTCTCGAATACCAAAACGAAGATGAATCGTTGGTAAACATAATTCGCAAAAATCCATCGATTTTCCATTAGATGGCACCACTTGGCTTCAGTTCACTATTTGGTCACCAGATGGCAGCACTTGGGTAGACCCAACTGGGTAGAAATAGGCAAACTATTTGGGTGGAAATAGTCGAACTATCTGGGTAGAAATAGTCGAACTATCTGGGTAGAAATAGTCGAACTATTTGGGTGGAAATAGTGGACCTATCTGGGTAGAAATAGTCGGCCCACTGTCGTTTACTTTTTTGGCCACCAGATGGCAGCACCTGGCTCTAGTTCACATTTTGGCCACCAGATGGCAGCACCTGGCTCTAGTTCACATTTGGCCACCAGATGGCAGCACTTGGCTTTAGTTCACAATTTGGCCACCAGATGGCAGCACCTGGTTTTAGTTCACATTTTGGCCACCAGATGGCCGCACCTGGTTTTAGTTCACATTTTGGCCACCAGATGGCCGCACTTGGCACCTGCGTCTGGTTTACTTTTTTTCGCCAGATGGTTGCCCTTGCGTCTAATCCACTTTTTCGTAGCCAGATGACAGCACCTACGTCTACTTCAATTTTTTGTAACCAGATGACAGCACCATATGTTTAGTTTATTTATTGACCACTAGATGGCAGCACCAGAAGAAGAGAACAGAGATTGTCCATCTGAAAAAACTAATGATATCACAAATGAAATTTTGAATTAGTGACCACCACCAGGTTTGTTGGCTTTCTCCAAATAATCCTTGGCTTCGTTGATTTTCGTGGCTAAATACGGTGATCCACCTGCCAACGAATAAAGTTTAATGATGGAATTTTTCTAAAATAAGCAAAATCGAACCTCGATCCGGATGATTCAATAGCATTATACGTTTATGAGAGTCACGGATTTTGTTTTTGCTGGCCGATGGACTTATTCCAAGGATAAGTCCCGCTTCTCGTCGGGTCATTTTTGGTTCAAAACCCCCGCGATAATATTTACTATTGCTAAACGCTGAAGATGGGATCGATTTTGATAATGTATCGCCTATCGTTTTGGAAGAACGCATCAAAAATCTTCCTCCATAACCGAGTGCGGCCAATGCTAGGCCAGCTAAAATTACACCGGAAGTCTAGGGTTGGGAAACAAATCAAAAACTAAGAATTATTAAATCTCAAGAATAACGAATCTTTACCATGTTACTCTTTCAAAAGTTGAAGAAAAATTCAGAAAAATTGCTGAACGAAAAAATAGACAATTTATACACGTGATGAAAACATGATGAAATCAACATGCTTCAGTGCCATCTATTGATTCGCATAAAAGACAAACTCCATAGTGTTTGAGGGAAAATTTTAAAATTGTTTTTTATCAAATATCTGAGTCAAAAGAGAATACATTGATGTTTTTGTTGAAAGAATCGACCGTTTTTGCTATAGAAAAACCCATTTATAGATAAAACTTTGAACGAAATGTGGCGATATTTTTTCAAATCTCGAAATAATACACAAGTGTAAGATCAAGTTTAAGTTTTTTTTTAAATTCTCTAAATACATTTGAAAGGTGAATCCTGGATGATCCAGCTGCGTTTCAATCATCCACAACATCCTGAATATCTACAATGACCATGGAAAAAAATTTTCAACAAAACTTCCAACGTTTTCCGCATTCATTGCAATAACAAAAAGTTGTCATCGGTTCATCAGCACTTCGAGTTTGAACCTTTGGGAAAAGACAATGTTAGTCTGGAATTTGAAATAATAATGATTGGACAGTACCTGATTATAAGTACAGTTATTTCTTTTACAAGCTGGACATTTGATCAAATCAGTCTTGGTACCACCAGTCAACGACATTTGGGCATCATTGATGGCTTCTTTAGTGAATTTTTGTCGCAATTCTTTCATATCATTACTAGCCATTTCCTGTAGGTACAGAATGTAATTAGTATTTTTATGAAAATGATGATAAACAAAAAACAACAAACTTCAGCAGTCATTTCGGCAATTCTGGACGGTTTAATAACGCCACGAAGAACATTCAATTTGAGATCAGGATTTTTTTTATCATTCAAATTGGCCACACGACTTCGAACTCTATTCTTGTACTTTTGATTGGTGTCCTTGAATTCCTTATAGATGCTATCTTCAATTTGGCTAGCCAATAATGTAGAATCATAGAAGGCTTCAGCACTTTGCTCCATTTCAGCATCGGGCTTCAATGCATTGGCCAACAATTCACGACATTTCAATCTAACCAAATTGGTAGTATCGGATGGAAACGAAGTTTGTTTAGGCAAATTAGGTATAGTTGTTTTTTTGATTTGTTGTAACGGTGGACTGTTGTTTGATGAATTATTTCCATTAGAATTATTATTGGTTGTTGATGATGATGTTGTGCCAGTTGAGTTCAAACGTGAAACCGCTGGATCTATGACCAAAAAAGAAGAAAATTCAAAAAAAAATATTCTACCAACACCGAAACAACTTACTTTGAGGACCACCCAAATCAGAATCCGTTTGATCAATGGACATGGCACCATTGGAAGCCTCACGTCCACCACCATTACCAGATATCTTATTTCCATTCCCAGCGCCATCTTTCTCGTTTAATAATTTTTTCCAACTTTTGATTAATGATTTGGATAAGGAACTAACTTCATCATCATTGATTGATTTACGTAAATTATTGACAATCTTTCCGATTCGAGTCTTTTGGATCTGATCTAAAGTGATTCTCATTCGTTGCAATGCTTTCAAAATATCGACCGCTTGGGCCGCACTCTAAATCAATAGTAAAAATACTTCAAATATGTCCTAAATTTGAAATTTTTTAAAATTACCGAGGTATCTTTACGATTAGTGATTTTTTCGAGCTTTTTTGCCACACGCATCAATTCTTCTTCATTACCCATGGTCGAATAGAAATATGTCTGTAAGCAAACGTGTATTTAAGCTAAAATTTGCTTTTTTCGCGGTAAAAATAAAAATTACACCAAAATTTTCATGAAAAAAACGATAAAATCCTGAATGGAACTAAGGTAAATAAATAAAATTGTTCAGCATAAATAATGCCCGGGAAAAGAGCCGAGGTGAGCAAAAGAAAAATCAAGTCAATCGACACGACTACTTCGGCCTCTAGCAGGCAAAAGAAGAGGCAATAACAAACCAACACGCGAGTCGCCCATTGCTTTTGAGGAGCTGTTCATAAAGGATGGTCAGGAAATTAAAAAAAAGAGAACTGCCCATAAGGGTTGAAATGGATTTTTTTTTGCGCCAAACTTTTCGAATAAATTGAATTAGCTGGATTTCATTTTTTTATTGAATTGAATTGAATTGGATTAAAAGCGTGTTATAGTAGAATTGTTTCGTTTTTCACAGACAAAATAATAAAATAATAATAATAATAATAATGGTAAATGATAGACAACAGAGATTTAAATTTGATTAAAATTGAATCAATAAAGTTTTAACATTTGATTGAACGAAACAAATTCCATTATTTTCGGGAGAATAGACAAGATGTATGAATGAATGTTAGATAGAAGTTGATGGAACAGAATGAAGGTTGGAAATTTTTGATTGGATTAAATCTGTTACATAATTTGGATCATAATTTGGTTTGTCCTGTGTTTGCTTGACTTGGCCTGACTAGCAGATTTCTACTTGAAGAAATGAATGATTTTTGTATTCAGATTTGTGGAAAAGGAAACTAAAATGGCAACTACCAAAACTAAGTTGGATCTAATTTTTTTTCTCAATGTTCAAGGCTCAATTAGGGCTGGTAATGGGCCATATAAATTTAGCATCACAACGTTTATAAGCAAACATTGGTGTTTCACCTCTGGCCATCAATTCGGATTTGATCACTTGTGGATATTCATTATCCAATAGTTGAATCTCTTCCGATCCATTTTCTTTGATCCGATACAGGGCATAATCTTCCGGGTTGGTTATGCGAAACGTATGCGCAATCATTCGACAAACTTCTTTGGTGGTCATATTATGTCTTACTGGTACGGTTTTACAAGTGATACTTGATGTAAGCTCATTAGGTATCATTATTTTCATGTATGCTTGAAGATTGGCAATGGATGGTAATGCTAAGGGAGGAGTGGAACCCATCAAAATATTACCATTGGATGTTGAACTCATTTGTCGTTGTAGATTTTCCGATGGTTGCGATCGTATGATCGAGAATAATGATTGTTGACGATTATTATTACCATTGTTCAATTGAATAATATCCTCCAATTGTCTTGAACTATCCACAGCATACATTGTTTTCAGGACTTGTATGGCGCTTGATAGAATGGTCAGGTAATAGCTACCTTCACCATTCAATATGGAAGGGTGTAACAATCCGAGCATATATTCGCTTTCGATATCGGCCGAGATCACACCACAATGTACAATCAAATACACCAACATTGGTAACAGATCATCACCACTGAATGCGCGATTATATTTCGATGCTTGACAACCAACACCATTGGCAGCGGCCAAACATTTGGACATTTTTTCTCGATAGTTTCCATTCAATATGGCCACACACCTGAGCAAATGTTCCATTTTTTTGATGGGCGAATATGATTGTTGCAATCTTCGCAAATTTTTCTGTATCTCGGCCATGATTCTCGGTTCAATCGGTAGCAATTCTGTACGGATGCCCAGCTCTTCCGGTGTTTTGTTCTGCGCTAATTTAATATTGGTCGATAATATCTTCAAAGATCCTGATTGCGTATGTGACCGGATGAACAGCTCGTAGATGAAATTTTTCAATGGTTTTATTATCAATTTTTGCAACGATACTTCCAATATGGAATCAATGTTCAAAAATTGATTCGGTTTCAATCGGCTTCGTTCATTTTGGACAATTTTACCGAAATCACCTTCACCATTTTTGAGCAGATAATTCTTCATTCCATTCATGAATTGGCGAACATATCCAAGAATCCTGAACGAAAATAAACCGGAAACAGTTAGCATTTTTGCACAAGTCAATCAAGATGGGATTCAAATTCTACTTACAAGCTAGGATTCGGATCTGTGGTCTCTTTGGTACATTCAATAAAATTATCAATCGATTTGGCAAATGTATTGTCTTTGCGCGAAGCCAATTCAAACACATAATTGCTGATATTGTAGGCAATATTTAATTTGATTCCATTATCATTGGTTGGTGTTGATTGATGATGGTGGATCGGATTCCTTGGAACCACAACAATGGATCCATCCTTCAAGGTTATTTCACTATCATCACGTTTCAGGAACTGATTGTTGATTTCTTCATCATCCGCCACATTATCATAATCATCTTCACATGGTTGCTGTTGTTGATGAAACGATGATGGATTTGGATGTTCTTGATTCAATAGAAATGAATTAAAATTAATGAGATCATTGTTGAGCAATTGTCTGGTTGTATCTGCTTCTTCATCCGGATGGATCATCGATCCGCTACCACCTTGACTTCCGCCAACATTCAGCTCAGAAAGAAACATTGATTCCACTAAATCCAAGTTCCAGGGCTCGGAAAATTCTGTGCCAACATCGGTCCCGATCGATTTTGCCGTCAATTTACGATCTCTACTATTATCGTTATCCAAACAAGATAATAGTTTCTGTTGATGTTGCTGATCAATATGTGTGATCTTGGGCACAGCCAACTCCGGCACATTGGCACTGATCAAATCTTCAACGGTGGTGATATCGCTTTTCATCGAACCATTCGTTGTGATGCTTGATCTCTTCAACAAATGATCCATTCCACCATTATTGTTGCCTGGAACCTTTAGCCTGGCCGCCACTGATGGATTCTGTTGGATCTGACGCGGATGATGATGATGGTGATTACCCGAATGCCATTGCCATGCACTATCAATGGTGGAGAATGCAGCATCTGGACGTGAACTATTTCCGGCAGCCATCGGTTTGATAGCATCAACAGGGTCAATATTCTTCAACAATTGTTGACGATTCAATCTTTCATTTAAAATTGTCTCACGTATTGAATTGAATTCATTACTGCTGACTGCTGATGAGAAACGATTACGGAAATTCTCCAACAAACTTTCCAATGAATGGCTTAATGAGAATGTTGTTTGATTTAATGTAGAAGAATCCATATCATTAGTGGTGGTGTTTATACTGCTGCTTGCCAATTCTGGATCCGAATGTCGTTTTGGTTGTTGATGTGCCGCGTGTATGGCGACCAGTGCATCGATTGGATCCATGTAGAAACAAGATAGAGAAGAATTGGCTCTAGTTATCCTGGCTCCATTGTTGGCTGTCAATGATGCTTTGTTGGCCAACAATGAAGTTTTTGTTTCATATGTCTGCGTACAAACATCACATTTGGAACCACCGCCCATGGCCGCACCAGAATTGGAACCAGAATGATCTTGTAACGACAATAATGGTTGCGGTGAGGCAGCCGGAATCATAAACGATGATGTGGTCGGTAATGATGGAGGTGGTGGTGTTTGACTAGCTAATAATTCATTCAAGGATTGTGTTGTTGCTGCCGCCCCCGCCCCCGCCGGTAGCATCAATGGTGATGATGATGATTGTGCCTGAACCATGTGATTGTAATAATTCAATCTGGCCTTTGATTTAGCATCAATCATGCCCACTTCTTGGTCGTAATCCTCATTCTCATCGTATTCTTCAACCTCCAAAATGTTCGGAGCTAAATGTTTTGAATGGGATATTTGAAATTTGGCCATTTCAATCTCCGATTCTGTCATCGACATTGGACTGAGTAAATCTTGTAGATTCGCCGAACCTTTCGCTGTTGTGGTTGGTGGTTTTTTCGAACGAAGCGAAGATATTGGTGGACCATTACTGGGCAAAGGGGGCGGTGGAGTAGATCCGGGACTATTACGAGGATTACGGGGAGGAACTGGTGGAGGAACATAGCTCTGATTATTTCCTCTAGGAGGTAATTTTGGCATCAAATTAATCGTGGTGGTCGGAGTTGGATTTTCAATCATAACCATTGGTATTGGAGAGGATATCGATATTTGTGATTGAAGATTATCCTCAGCGATGTTAGATGCAGATTTTTGCGGTTGTTTCGAACCACTCAGGGGACTATTGACCGGATCACATTTTGGCGGTAATGGTGGAGGCGGCGATGTCTTCGGTACGGTTGTCGGGGATGCTGAATCCGATGTATTTCGTCTCGAACGAACATTGGGCATTGGCGAGCAAGACATTGAAGATTTGGAGGCATTGGATTCACTTGAATTCGAATTATGGCGCTTCGGTGGCTGCCTTTGATGCTGCTGATGATGATGCACCAGGTGATTGATCATCGGCAACGGTGGTTGGGATCTCATTTCATCACAATTTTGATTGATCATCGCCAATGTTTCATTGTTGAGCGAATTTTTTGGCAATTGTTTCAATGAAACAAACTTTGATTGCCAAAATTCCTGGCCAAGCAAACCAAGTGATGATAATTGACTACGTGTGGAGGACAACAATACTGATGGCAAGCTTAATTGTACTGGTAATTCATCTTGGCAATTCGAATAATGAATAACCAATTGAACGATTGTATTGAAATAATGTTCAGAACCTTCCAAACGAAATACTGATGATGCTGCCTTTGTTCCCAAAGGTGGTTTGGTGATCTTCTCGATCAAGTAATGTTCCACATGTGGACCACGTCCCTGTGGTAATCGGACCGAAATGGCCATCGTGTTTGGTTTGCTCGACTGACGAACCTGTTGCCCAAGCAATCAAAAAATTAACGATTTTGATTATTTTTAAAGACATACTTACAATAAAAACACCAACGGTTTTTCCCTGAAGATAATGTACAACCGTTGCACGATTAATATGCGGCAAATACCAAATGGTCTGTGTCATCTTGAAACGTTGGTCAAAGTTCAGCTCTTTGAGGTCAACATTATTGACATTGTTGGTGTTGACAGTGGTGATGGTTGTTTCTTCATCGTCTTCATCTTCTTCATCATCATCATCAACATCCGATTCGTTATCACTGGTTCTTTCATAGCTAACATCAGCCGCTGAATCTTCCGATTCTGCAGTGGCCATTTTTTGATCTTTTGTTGTCTTGTGGTCACTGTGATTGTTGTTGTTGACTTTCATGGAAATGATCTGCACCACTGATTTGGGCAGATCGATCTTGGTGATCATGGATGATGGTTGTTGTGATGAAATGGGCAACAAAATCGGTGCTGGACTGGTTGATTTTGGTCCATGATCCTCATCTTCGTACTCATCATCTTCTTCGGTGCAATCATCCAACATATCGTTGCTTTGTTCATCGTCTGCATCCACTTCGTATGGTGCAGCAGCATCATCCTCGTCTTCCATTTCTTCTTCTTCTTCTTCTGCTGCGTTTAATTCATCCGCATCCTCATCATCCTCATCATCGTCATCCACATTACCTTCTGGTAGATCTTTGTCGCAGTCTTCTTCTTGGTCGTCGTCGTCGTCGTCCTCTTCGACTTCGTTGTCCACTGGTCGCAAAATTTCAATGTTCAACAATCTTGCTGGTTTATGTTGCAAAGGCTGGGATGAGGATGGAGGTCTAGCTGTGACCAATGGTGTTGGCGGTGTTTCCGTTTTATCCTTAGGCGAAACCTAAAAGTTATAACACAATACAGCCAGACAAAAACAATTAAAGATTTAGGATAATCAAATTCTGTGAAAAGAAAGAGAGAGAGAAAAAAAGTATCAAATTCCTTGCACGCATCACACGAACCATCACAAAAGCAGACCAAATTGTTCTTTCTTCTCTTATTTGCAAAAGACAGGAAAACGAGCAATGAAAATCGAAATAGCGACAACCGAAAGCAACACGACAAGACAAGACACAGAACGATAGAAAGAGGGTCCGGAGGTCAACGAAGAATAAAGACAAAATTGATTACCCAAAAGCCCAGGTGAATAATGAGAAGAATTGATAGAACGAGAAGAAGACGGACAAACCGGAGAGAGAAAGAGCGGGAGAGAGAGTAATAGAGACAATTATTAACCTTTGGGGCAACCGTTGGCCTTGGGTCAAATTCACACAAGCATAGTAAAATACGCTTAATATTTGTCGTTTTTGACAATCTTTCAAAATTCTTACAAGCAACAAGTAGAACTAGAAATCCTAGTAGAAATTTTTTTTAGAGCAAATGAACAAGATATGATTTATACGACCAAGTGGCGTTTCGAATTTTCATTTTCAAATTTTGGTTTGTTTGTCGTCAGTTGCCTCAATGGCCAAACCAAAAGTGAAAGTCAACCTCGACAATCCACATACAGCCATACAACATTGACACTATTGGACATTCTTTCGGGGTGAATGTTGTTTGGTTTGCCATCGAAGCAAAGTATGGTGGATATCCAATATTGACATGATGATACACGGATTGTTGTTGTACACTGCTGCCATACAATCGGGTGGATGCCAGTGCGGAAACAGCCACCCAATCCATTAAATTGGGCAACAACGAGACAACAACAACAACAGCGACAACGACGACAAACATACCACCACCAAGACCGAACAAAAGCCGAAGAGCATTAATCATTGGGGAGAAAATGAAATGAAATGAAATAATCATCATAATGATAATATTGGAAAACGAAACAGCAAACAGGCCGAGGAAAAAATCGGTCTCGACCCAAAATTGAAAGGACACACACACAAGCGAAGCAGGGTTTTTGTCTTTCTCCCTCTCTTTTTGTTCATATTTAGTTTGAATATCCAGTTTCCATATATCCGACCATCCATCCAGATAAATGGATAGATTGTTCTGTCCGTGTGTCCGTGTGTGTGTGTCGGTTTTGCATGAAAATATTTTAATAATAATAATAATAATAATTTTGATAACAACTCAAACGAAATAATTAATGTATTCGGTTTCGATTCTACATTGGAATTTTCCTTCCTCCCAAATGGTTGTTGGTGGTGGTGTCATAATCATGATTCAATCATAATTTTTTTTATTTCTTCTTTTCGACTGTTCGGCTCTCCTATCCTGTCCTGTCACAATCGTGGCGTGGGCGCCATAAGATTGATCCCCTCTTCTTCTACAAATACTTCGAGGCATGGACGCTAACGCTGGATGGATTCCTCCTTCGAAGAGGATCAACAAAGACAAACAACAACAACGCCCACACGTTTGCTTATAATGGATATGTGGATTGATTGGAATCATCATCATCCGCAACAACAACGACAACATCATCATCTTAATGATCAATGTTCGGGAAAGAATGGAATAACGATCTTTATAACAATCATAAAATAATAATAATAAGAAGAAGAAAGTTTATGATTGGCCATCTTACACCATTCTGTTTCTGTTGTTTTGGGTGAAATCAATGATAATCTAAATGAGCTTATGGTCAGGTAACAATCATTGCTCATTTCTATCTGTGGGATATTTCCAAGCTGGATAGAAATCCTTTCTGCAAACGGGATTCGCTTCCAGGCCATTTTGCGGATGGTCAACGAACAACGCCCGAATACGAGTGTGTGTGTGTGTGTGGTTGTCGGAGTTAGTTATCTTCAATTTGTTCACCTCGAAGGTAGTGAATTTAGTTTAAAACAACAAATTAATCAAAAAAAAAACAGAAACAGGGCACTTGAACCACGAAGATCAAGTTCAGAACTGTTGGCTTGCTTGCTTGCGGGTGGATTTTGGTTCTCGGCTGAACAACAAGCTGAAAAATTTAATTGTTACTTGTCCAAATATGACCAAACGGGATCGGGACATTTCTATTGATGGCCACGGCTACGGCGGTGGTGTATTGACACAAATCTAATGCTCTTGTGGAGCCGCCAACAACAACAACAAGAAGAACTACATCGATGGCGACAAACTTCAAGATTGCCTGAAAAGATTGATCGTTACATCATCATTCTTCAGATGTGGTTGAACAGAAAGGATAGCGAAGGAATAAGAAGCAGCAACATCTTTATTGCTTTTTATATTTATTATTATTATCATCATCAAAGCAGAAACAATCAGACATAAGCGAAGCACACACCGAACGGGAGAGACACGCACACACGCGCGCTTTTTTTGGAACATCATACCACCATTCAGACCATTATAAGCTGAGAGCATCCAATTGATGATCATTAATGATGTTTAATGATGATCTCAAACTATATCTCTCTCTCACTCTCTCATCACACCAATTGCCATCACAATGGCATTGAAAGATTGGAACACAATCCATAATAAAGAAGACAGCAGCAGTTGCTGTTGGCAGATCAATTCTTTTCTCCGAAGAAAAACCAAAGATAGTTAGATAGATAGAAAATATGATGATGATGATGATGATGAAATCATTGTCTTTTCTTTTAAACAATATGTCTTGTCGCTTTCGTTTTGGAGCAAAAAAACTAAATTTGTTAGAATAATTATGAAATATTATTAAAATGAATTATGTAGCTTGGCACAACAAAATGGCGATATGGAACGCGAAGATAATGGATAACAAAAAGGCAAACTGTATCACATTAATCATTTTGGTTCACTAAGTTCACGAACTCTTCCCAAAGTTTGTCGGGACCTGAACCAGAAGATTGGAAAAAAGTTCCAGATTCTAGTTTCATCTCGGTTTTCGGTGATAAAGTTTTCACGGTTCCATAGCAAGAGAGAGAGAAAGAAAGAGAGGAAAGGAAAAGGAAAAACTTTAGCCTTTCTATCGGTTCGGGAAGATTTGGTTTTAATTAGAAAACGAAACGCCCGCTATGAGATTAAAAAATTAAAAATTTATATAACAACAACAAACGTCAGCATGCCAGAGTTTGGCAGTGGTGAATAACCTTGTCGGGGGATTGATACCGACCAACCAATGAACCTTATCTTTTAGTTTCCGCTTTAAGCCTAAGCTTTTCCAGTGAAATTCCGTGATTCTTGCACTGGTTCGACGTCATTGGTACACGTCGGCGCTGTCATCAAAACGCTAACGTCGCCATCGTTATCCGCCGCAATGTTTTAGGGTTTTTCCCAGAAGTCGACTCTTGGAAAAACCAGAGTGTTGCTGGAGCAAAAAAGAAAAGTAGAATTCTTCTGCAGAATTCATCCAACCGTTTCACCCGATCCGAAAGATCTTTAACGCCTAGAATTTCCTTAATAGATTTTTTTTGGATATTGCTTTTCACGGATGTGTATATTCTTCATTTATTATTTCCTAAGAATCAGCAAATGTTCAACGAAATTGAAGGCGCCAAATTACCTAAATGTGTTGGTGTGTGTGTGTGTGTTTTATACCCTATTTGGCAATGGTTGTTCCAGAATAAACTATTTGGCCTGGAAAACAGTATCAAGGCGAACAAAGTCTCGAGGAAATTTTTTTTTACACTCCCTTTGAGATTCTTCGGGAACAATTTGTCCCTTGGTTGTCGCTTGGTGGTGAATCCACGACAGGAAGAAAAATGAATGAATAATGAATGAGCTAAGGTAACATGGGGACAATTTATGGAAAGGATACCAATCCAGCAAAAAAAAAATATGAATTTAATAATTTTCCAAAAATAAAAAAAATTATAATAAACCACTTTCCGGTTTTTTGTTGTGTGTTATATTTATGTCTGTTTTTGAGATAAGTGAACGTCTGCCGTTTCAACCAGGCAAAAACAATAAATAACTTTGGCTTCAATTTTAAAATGGAACCAAACGGAACGGAAGCCAAACAAGGAAATTGGAAAAATGGGCGTGATTGTCTCCGCCCACGAATACATTTATCACATTGCCTTCAACGCCTATTATTTAGAATTATGTTTTAAAAAATTTAAATTTCAAATTTCCAGACAACAAAACAACAATAAGAATAAAATTCACGATTTATTCAGGATCCGCAGTGGTGGAAAAAAAGAAACCGAGAATCTTTTTCTTTTTTTAGTTCTGAACACAAAAACAAAACCAAAACTAAAGAGTTGGATTTCCTGGATGCTAGAAAAAAAATGCGCACTACAAATGCGCGCCAAGATACGTTGTGTATCCAAACGCAATGGTGCCCAACCCCTTGGCACCTTACACTTTACACCTGTTCAATACCATTCGCCACCTGGTACAAAATCTTAAATTGAGAATTCTAGTTCTAGTTCTCAGATCTCAGTTCATGCATGACAGTTAAGTTTCATCATCAATCATCATCGCCATCATCATCACCCAAAGGGTTCGGGTTTTTTGTTCATTTTGTTTGAAAATATGTTTGGTGACAATTAATAATTTCATGCTTGGTTTCGGATTTCAAACAAAACACAGAGCATAGGAAAAAGGAAAGAGTTTCTTCCTAAACGAAAAGTGTTCCCTCTGTGTGTACATCTCTGAAGTTCAAGTCGAAATCGACTAGAATGGGAGGGATTCGAAGCGATTGGAACCCGTGCACATTTGTATGTGTACGGATTTTTTTCATTATGCGCATTCGGATGCGAGCGCAGAGCAAGAGGCTGGCAATAATTTTAATTATAATTAATAATAGCCAATGATAAAGAACAAGAACAAGTAGTAGAGGACAAGTTCATCCAATCACAGCTTGTATTGCTTTTTGTTCCTTGCATAACATAACAGGCAGGGCAAGTTGAAATCTCCTCCTCCTCCTCCTTATCCTCACTCGCTCTCCAGAGATTTTATAACAAGAGTTCGTTTTCTTGGTTGGAGCGCGAGCACACTGCTACTAATTAATTTGAATTAATTAGCTAAAATTGCCAAAACTATTCTTCTTTTACGACAATCGTTTATGTTGTTGTTCTTGTTGTTCTTGTTATTTTTTTGTGTGTAAATGTGGTTCGATTTTAGCCAAAGAGAATTGATTGGATAAGCGCAGCATCAAACAAATGGCTTATTGCCTCTTGGAACCTGATTAGGGCGGCAAACACTTTACCACACGAACACACAGGATCTTGAATGGATTTTGCATAATTATTCTCACACACACACACACACCCAAAAAGGCGTGGCGCCTTACAATAAAGGATTCTTCTAAAAATAGAGCACAATACAAAAAAATGTAGAGTGTCGTTGTGGGCGTGTGTGTGTGCGGGAAGGTTTCATTTGGAAGGTCATTGTTAAAGTTTTCGGTTCCCAAAAATCCACCACCCACTATCACATTCTGAACCTCGATCGAGGAGACAACGGATGGCCAAACACGCGCTGGAAAAAGTTGGATCATCTGCACAAGGTTCTTGGTTAATTGATTGATGGTTTTCCATCCACAAAATGATTATTACATGATCCTTGTATAAGATCATCCAGTCTGTATAAGAAGAATGATCGCTGTTTACATTGTACGGACACGTTGAAAATCATTAATCATTCAAATGAACATGGTTCATCTTCATCTGGCCAACAAAATTAGTTCTAAGATCTCACTGGACAACCGAGGCCCGAGAACAGCGCGAATTTGTTTTCCATCGATTCGATCTAATTAAATAATCGAAAACGCGCGCCACTCTTGTTCAAGCTTGGAAATTGACAAAACAAAACCGCAAAGCGTGGTTCAAATTGATGGTTGGTGATTGGAAATTCTCGGTGTGTGGTGGTTGGTTTGGGACTACGCCCGGAAAACAAGTTGTTGGCATTTTCCGTATTTAAAATGTCTATGACCTGAATTTACGAATAACGAGAAACCAAAACCAAATCCGAAATGGATAAACCCTAAATCGACCTGTAAACCAAATCATCTTCAGTTATAATTGCAAAACCACAGCATGAATTTGAAATGAAATTTAAATTTTTCTCTCCATTTCGTCCGGATAAAACACCAACAAATCCAAGGAACGAAGGAACTTCATTTTAAATTTCGACAAACATCGATCAGCCAAGATACGGATCTGATGGATACGGATCCGCGCAAGGATTTAGGTTAATATAGTATTTGGTAGTATAGTAATGCCCCTTTCTGTGATTAGGATGATGATAATCACAATACCAACAGAAATAATACAACCAATCTAACCCCAATCTATTTTTAAGCACTTTCCAACTTGTGAACTATCCAACGCATTTTTGCGCGCGCTCACTTGGTTGTTGCCAATGTAGATTTTAAAGCGAGAAAAAAATTAAATCCAACCCACCAAGGAAAAAAATGTTAAGATACTAATAAGAAGAAGAAAATTAGAAGCAGAAAAGAACACTTACAAGTCTGAAAGCAG
>JAOZJS010000982.1:0-15869 GCA_025882695.1 Amerodectes protonotaria
AGAGAGAGAGAGAGAGAGAGAGAGAGAGAGAGAGAGAGAGGACCAGAGCGAGAGAGCGAGTTTCATGAAAAAAAAGTTTCAAAATGTTGGTCATTTTCGAGGAGATTTTTTTTCGGTTCCTTTGTGTGTTCCAGGATTCTTGTAGGATGATTGCAGGAACGCAGCAGGGCAAACTTTAAAATAGAAATTGAACTGAATACTAAGAAGAACAAGTGGAAGAAGAATGAGCAAATAATAAAAAAAAGCTTCTTCCCAATATTCTTACTGCTGCTCAAAATGCACATTTCAACTTTTGGAATTAGTGGTGTTCCTTCCCAAGTGAAGGAGGGAAAGAAAGAATGGATCAACCATCCAACCAATCAATTCTGCTCAAATGTCGTTTGTTCTTTGGGATCCTTCTTAGTGGTGGTGGCTACCATGGCGGTATTCTGGAGTGTTCATTTCATATCTGGACATTGGTCAAACACACGGCCTCACACACCCTATTGAAATCAACGGCTACATTCCATTATTATTATTATTCTTGTTTATGGTCTCATTTGTTGGCCATGTTGGAAGTTCTTGGAACCGACCAAAAGGCTCTCATTGCTCAATAGATTAAGGAACCCGAGCAAGTAAGGGGTGATCATGGAGCGAAACCACTAGCAAGAAATCGCGACATCGTATCCTAAAACTATAAGTAGTATCGTTGGTTATTTTTCAGAAGAAAAAATTGTCACTCCAAGGCAACACTCGCACACACACACACACACACACACGATCATTGGAATGATTGGAAAATAATGATAAGAAAATTAATCCAATTGAAATAAGTTTCCAATGTTTCTCTCTCCGCTCTCGATCTCTTTTCTGGGGCGCCACACAATTCTGGAATGGAAATGGCCAACAAACGAACGAACGAACCAACGAACGAACGAACAGAAAAAAACGAAATTCGTCTTATCCAGCCAAGTCAGTCAGTCGGTCGTAGCCAAGTTCGACTTACACACACACACACACACACACGCACATTGAAGGCAGGATATAAAGAAAGAAAGAAAGAAAGAAACTAAGTAGAACCGAATCTATTTCATTCTTCGTCTTCGTCTTCTTAATTCAGAAATTAGCAGAAGCAAGCACTTTTTGGCACTCCTATTTCCATGTAGGCACACTCGCACACAAAGCCATGTACACGCTTTATAGGCAGCGGATTGTTATAGGGCGCCAAAACTTTGGGAGCAATCAAAAGATTTCTTTTGCTTGGACATCCCTTCCCATCCATGGCCCTTGCCATTGTACAATTATTAATATTAATAATATTAATATTTTGTTTCATTGTAAGCCGTTCAGATTGATTGGAACCGGCCCGATTTTCGGATTTGAATCCGGCGATCCAGGATCTGTTTCTTGAATTATTATTATTACACCGAAAAATTTTTTCTGGTGGTGGTGTTTTCCGTTAGACTTTGACTTTTTGTTGTTGTTGTTGTTGTTACGCGCGAATCACAAAATCGGCTTGGTTGTGGGCGAATAACTGTTATAACTGTTAATATTAGCATTATTAATAATAATGACCGATATGTCAGAATCGAGCCCCTAGGGTATCTGAATAGCAGGGCCCTACGTGCAGGCGGGCCCAAGTTGCAGGAAGAAGAAGAAAAAGTTATTTAATTAAATTATAGTATTATCAATGCTAACATTGTTTTTTTTCTTCTTCTCCACCACAATGGTTTGAGAATGTACGAAAAGTGTGTGTGTGTGTGTCGAGCCTTATTCAAACAATAGTTCAATCGCAAAGCTAACTCCTGCTTGCTTTCTCCATCAAATGACTCCAACGAATCGAACGGTAAAATAAAGACAGAATATCACATCACTTTTCTCCTTGGAATCTTCTCTCTCTCTCTCTCTCTCTCTCTCTCGTCCTCTCCGAATGCCTAGTGTGTGTTTGGTTGGCCTGACCA
Organism: Amerodectes protonotaria; assembly: GCA_025882695.1. NCBI lineage: Eukaryota > Metazoa > Arthropoda > Arachnida > Sarcoptiformes > Proctophyllodidae > Amerodectes > Amerodectes protonotaria. The sequence goes on from JAOZJS010000982.1 coordinate 1,941, forward strand.
GAATAATGGATTCGCTCTTAAAAGTGGAGTAGATCCAACTGATAGATAGATAGATGAATAGATGGGAACCATTGTTGTACCAGTTTGTGTTATGGTTTCCGAGAAACGTTCTTTGATTTTTTCGACACGGGATTTACTTTTAAAATTTTTCGATTCTGATTTTAAACATAATTTTTCGCTCTCTTTCTCTCTTCCTTGTGTTCATAGTGTTTGTTAAAACTTTTAGCCCTGGTTCAGTCGATTCCGATGGGTTATGGTGGCAATTTGCCTACTATCTATGCTATATAAATTCAACATTGAATCCATTATTATATGCATTATGTAATGCTAATTTTCGTCGAACTTACATAAGAATATTGACCTGTAAGTTTCGTCGCGGTAATCATCCAACACCAGCATCTGCCACCGCAGCCGCTGTCCATCATGCTAGAAGGCGTGAACAGCTTAGAGAACGTGAACGTAATGAACAACAGCGACAGGCGCAACAACTGCAGAGATCAACCACAATGGATAATAATGATGATAATCCTCCTACTGGGCATCACCGTCATCAACCATCATCATCACTAGCACAGGCACAGCAATCTACCGTCGCCCAGCCCACACAAGAAACATCATCATCTATTGTTGCTATTCAAATTGAACAGATTGCTGCTTCAACTGCTGCTGCTGATGATGATGATGGTGCTTCAACAATAGTTACACCCACTATAGCGACAACGTTGAAAACCACCACCACCACCACCAATCAGGAAAAGGCAGTGACGACAGGCAATGAAAACCAATGAAATTTTATCAATGACCAAGTATTGCCATCTATTGTTGAGATGACCAACTTTTTGCCGAAACCCTCTTCGGATCGGATCGAATCGCATACCATGGATCAATGAATTTCAATGAAATTAATCCTATTATTATTATTAATCTTTTTCTCTTCAGATTTTTGATTTTAGTTCCAATATATATTGATTTATTAATCCCAGAAATAGCGTTGATATTTTAACATAGCATACATGATATCAAATATGATTGTTATTTCAAATCGATTGATTGATTGGATTGATTGATTGGTTGGATTGATTGATTGATTAATTATTAATATTGTTCAACACATTCAAATTGTTTAAGAATTATCCACCAAACATTATTGACGACTATTCATCTTTATTGTCATTATTATCATAATATATTGATATATTATCATATTGAATAATATTGTGTTTCAAATGGAAGAATAAATAATTTATCGCTATGACCATTGTCGTTGTTGTTGTTGTTGTACTGTTGTTAAATAGGTACCGAAAGCAGGTAACAGCAATCAAGCCAATAGTCTGGCCAATTCTCCGTTTGAATGAAGTCGAGCTGCAAAAGAAAATAGTGGGATGATATTCAAATAATCAAAAGATCATCAATTCAGTAATTTTATCACCAGTATCATCACCACCCCCAATACATTGGCCATTGATGAACACCCTAGGAACGGATGAGGCGCCGGTTATGGATTTGAGATATCGTTGAATTTCCGCACAATCCGGATGATCTTCAATCTCCATTATTTCATATTCGTCCGGTGTTAGTTTGTACTCGATAAATATTTTCTTGGCTTTCAGACAAAATGGACATCGTGATTTGGAAAAGATGAACACTTTTTTCGAGACAATTTTTTCGTCCACCATTTGTTTGATTTGTTCGGCCATCATCGGTCTGGTTTAATTTCAATGGAGAGGATTGGGAAACGATTAATTTTTGAGTTTGATTGATCTCTTGTACGTACCTGCTAGCCTGTCTGGCTGTGGATCCAATTAAATTACCAATTTTGACTGTATTTTGAACTAAAATAAGGCAGAAAAATGCTGATATGTTTCAAGGAGAAAATACCACTACCAAAGACTTTTTGGGAGATAAGACAACAGATTACACAATTTAAATCATTAAAAAAACAATCTTGGGAAAAAATACTTGGCAAAATATTGATACGATTATCATTGTTGTTGTCTGAGTGCCCGATTGAAAATTTCCGTAAACATTTCGTCTTGAATTATGTTTTGAGGTTTCCCGAAAGTTTCCCATTGTCAAATTTCATCAACAAAAGTGAGCACGTGTGTTTTTTTGATAAAAATTCTTGCCCATTTGTTGGGTTTTTAAAAGGTGATTCGTGATGGAAGCTATCAATCCATTTTGGAATTTATTTATCATAATATTCATAATTTGTTTTGAATTAAATTCTTTGAATTTGGTGAAATGTGAGCCATCATCAAAACAATCATTGTTGACCAGCAAAGCACATGGTAATCATCATCATATTTCAACAACAAAACGTTAGTCTGTAATTTTCATTTACCTTTCTCTTGCAATAAATATTCTTTAATTTAATTCAACAAAAACGATAGCCCAGATCATTGCGATCGGGCCAGGATTACAGCAAGCCCATTTGCCATTCCCAATTAGATATTTTTTCATATTTCATCAAAGTCCCATATGGAATGATTCTACAATTCAAATCCGTCCATTGGGATCCACGAAAACTGAGCATCGCAAAAATCGATGCATTGTTTGGCCTCAAATACTCGATCAAACACAGTTTTGCATAAGTTTCGCAAATTGGACCAATGTGGCCAATCGAAGTTTTCAAAGTTTAGACGAAATATTGGATCATTCCCAGTACTGTGATGATGAAGATGACATTGTAGATGAAAGTCAACCAAAGTATTGGCTAACCATCTTTCGATATAGCCTGTATAGATCCGCAAAATGCGAAGATCCAATGGAATTGGTGATTTACAATCCTGGAAATCCAGAAGATCTAATCTATCGAAAACCCTTACAACCGTTCAACATTCCGATATACTCAGAATGGTGTGATTGTGCAACAAAACAATACAAATCTGATTGGTCCAAACAAATGGATTGTGATTCGAATAATAATCAAATTTTACAGCAACAAATTTATCAAGATTTAAAACCATTCCAAAAAGATGGTATAAATTTCACCGATGTATTGGCTGAAGCAGAAGAACGATTCGCAAAGTTTCCAAAAACATTTGCTTTTTGTCATTACAAAATTTTGAATAATCGAGTATGTTTTTGTGTAATGTGAATGTGGCTCAATAGAATGGATATAGCTGTTCTGATTTTAGAATTCTGTTTTGTTTGTTTCGAATTTAGGCTCATAAAAAATGCTACGGCGAATATGTCGGTTTTTCACAATTTTTCGACAACATATTACTATCATTGATACGTAAAACAAACTTTGGTGATACAGAATTTCTGGTCAATCTTGGTGATTGGCCATTATCGCAAACCAATCGTCAGCCAGCATTGCCAATATTCAGCTGGTGCGGATCCAATGATACAAATGATATTGTATTGCCAACTTATGAGCTAACGGAAACCATGCTGAAATCGTTCGATGGGGGCGGTCATTCTACAGATATCCTCTCAATATTTGGCCAACAACATGTACCGTTCTCCAGAAAGCTGAATAAGCTTTTTTGGCGTGGCAGAGATTCCAATGAGATTCGTCTTCGTTTGATTGAACTATCATTCCAGCATCCAGAATGGTTCGATGTGGCCATTACTAATTTTTTCTTTTTCCGTAACGATATGCATAAATATGTGAAAGATGGTATAGAACCACGCAGTCAATATGTATCAATGTTGGAATTTTTCAACAATAAATTCCAGATCAACATTGATGGAACGGTGGCCGCTTATCGGTTTCCTTTCCTAATGGCTGGCAGTTCATTGGTGATCAAACAACAATCAAATTATTATGAATTTTTCTACCATACATTCCAAAATGGTAAACATTTCATTGAAATCGATTCGCAATTATCTGGCTTACACGATATGTTGGAAGATTTGATCAAACACGAAAAATGTCCCAATTTGGATACGATTGATAATGTTGAATGTTCAATCAAGAAAATGATTTGGATGGCTCGTAAACAAGTACTGAAACATTTACTACCATCATCTATCTATTGTTACTATTATAAAGCAATCGAAGCCTATTCCAGTCTTTTGGATCCTAATGAAATCCTTTACCGGAGACCAATCACCGAAATGCAATTATTGGCTGCCGATGCTGAACCAACGCCACATTGTGACTGTGATCAAACCAAAGCCGCTATTCCCAATGCCCAAAATCATGTGCCTCTTAATAGATCATCCAAATTAGAGCTTTAATTTTGTTTATGTCCAAGTTATATCATCATTAAACACTTAAATCATGATCATCATCGTCTTAAGTTTGGTTATTTAAGGATCTCTCTCTTTCTCTCTCGCTCTCTCTCTTATTTTCTCAGGCAAATTCTTGTTATAGGTCGAAATTTGAGCCTGCCTTCTATCAATAGTTTTATATGGTAACTGTTGCCATAGTTACCATGTTAGACGCCATGTTAGCTATTTACCACATGTACACTTGTTACATAGCAAAAAGGCGGATTTAGCTGTGTCGCCCTGCATATGGATACAAAGTGAAAGTGAAATAAATAGATAGAGAGAGAGAGAGAGAGAGAGAGAGAGAGAGAGCCGTCGTGAAGACACGCCAATGGCTGTCAGTTTTTGGTTGATATGGAGCAAAACAGTTGCCTTCTCCAATGGTGGTTGCACGAAATAAATCTCAAAATAAATGCCAAGATAGCTAACCAGCATTGGGTGCGGTGCTTTAGTGAACATAACGGTGAAGCACTGTTTTAGTGAGAGAGAATAGATTGATACAATTGAAACATATACCACTAGGTAGATCATCAAACGCGTAATCGACGCGATTATTTCTGGCTTCATTCTGGCATCAACTGGTGCTAAGTAAAGTTCAACTCATTCGGCTGACTCATTCTGATCGAGCACCATCCATCGCGCTGTTTATTTGAAACGGATCAAGCTACAAACTTTTTGCGAAAACCGTTCAACAGGTTGGTCGGTAAATTCATCAATTTTGATTTTTTTTCGATTTTTCCATAATTGATTGATTGATTGATTGATTGATTGATTGACCTAAACAGTGGTCCAAACAAAATGTCTAATTTTATCCTGTCGGCGATTGCCGATCTACAACGCAACAATTATGAAGTGGATGTGGTCGATATGCATAAACTCATTGTAACTTTCCATGGTCCCGCAGATAGTTACTATCGTGACGGTATTTGGAAAGTGGGCATCAAGTTGCCCCAAAATTTTCCAAATAGTCCGCCTATTATTGTACGATTCTTGAACAAAATCTTCCATCCCAACATTGATTTGGAGACCGGAAAAGTGTGCTTGGATGTGCTCGGCCGAGCTTGGAATCGAGAATCGAGTTTGTATCAAATTTTCGAGTATTATTTGCCACAACTTTTGAGCTGTCCATGTGCAATCGACCCATTCAATGTGGAAGCTGCTAACATGTATCTGGGATGTTTGGACCAATTTGAAGTGGTAGCTATAGAATGGAGAAAAACCTATGCCTTACAACGACACCTTCGAGGCGTGGATTTCGAGCAACTATTCGATGATTAATCTAACTGCATTCCTGTTTGGACCAGTTCTGATTCATTTGATATCAATGATTTAAGCATAAATTTGATTCCAATATATTCCATGTATTCTTGAGTATTTGAAAATTGAAAACTTTGACCTTTATTTCGTTTCAAACCGGTTTGATCAATAAAAATAAACAAAATGAACCAACATGTGTTTGTTATGATTAGAATTTTAATGTACTAAAAGGGATGCACGATGCACGATTAACGATTCAAATTCGAGTTTTATAAACACCAAAAGCGTTTGTTGCTTCAGGCAAACAGGGCATTATAAACAGTGATCAGCAACATAAAGGGCAAATGAAGGGCAGGAAAAATGAGAAAAAAAAAGATTGTACTGCATTGAATCAAAGCAAAAAGGGTGTCAATCTAGCACCGGTCTCATGGTCATCATCATCATCATCATCTCAGCCACCCATTGTTGACGGCGATTGGCTGTTTTCTTTGATTCTGCGTGCGTAAAGTGCATGAAGTCTGATTGAATCCTTGTACAACTGTTGCATTTTACCATGGTTTTTGTTTCGATTCCCGATAGAACATAATGCTGCGAGTTGTTCAAATTTGAAACAAATCATCATGAAATATTTTACTACTAAAACTATTAATTTTATTAAAAAAATTTAAGAATTTCGTCAACAATAATTGTCAAGTAATATTTAATCATCTGTTGAATGGGGAATTCTCTAGACTAATTGATCCAATCTACGATTGGTTTTGGAAATGGATGTGTTTCCCCATGATTATTATATGCAGCCGTCAGCTTCATTCCTTAATGATATTAATCATCAACACCACCATACAACGAACATTTTCGTTTGTTGGTTGTTGCCGGCGGCGGTTGCACGAAACCGCCATTCATTTGCTGCTTGAATAGACGATTTTGTATAGACCTCAATCGTAGAACCGATGATTGGTTGGTGGATCGTTTATGGATGGTTGATGGTTCAGATCTTATTGTAGATGGTTCGATACAACGTTTGATCAAAAGATTCTCAATATGATCTCTGCAATCTTTTCGGTTTTTTATTGCAACATCATAAACTAGAACAGCAGCAACATTTATTAGGAGAGTTTGCATGCTATCATCAAAGTTGAATAAATCCTTGGAGAAATAAAAACTGAATTATAATTCAAATCTAAAAACCAAGGAATATTTACCAAAATTTTTTTAATTAAATATGTTATAGCATCATAGCTGATGATGTTGTTTGTACGGAAACGTACGTCAACATTATCAGGTATTCTTGTTTGATAGAAACCTAAGCCAGAAAAATCGGCAAACTGAATTGCAAAATTCAGTACTTGATCTAAAGCGAATGCCCATTGATCTTGGGGCGCTTCATTAAAAACAAAGATTGCCATTCGGAAAATATGTTCCAAAAAATTGATCATTGTTTTTTGGACATCAAGATGTTCGTCCATGCGTAAAGTTGGCTGTAAAAAACACGATGACAAAAATTAATTTACAAAAAATAAAACAAAAAGACTATATCGGATAGATTTTACCAGTAGGCCTTGTACGATTTCAAATATTGAATGCGGTAATTTGTGGATTTTTTCGATAATCATTGGTTTGGTGTCAGAATTTTCTATGCCAATAATTGTTTTTGCAAGGTATTCTTTCAATGGTCCAATGACCTTGCTCAAATCTCCACGTACGGGTTGAAGGCTCATTATTCTCACGAATTCAAGACAGGACATCTGTTGAAATGCAAATTTGATCGATTGTACCAATTGGTTACTGTCTTTTGGGAAAGATCCAGTATACTCCATTATGTCGCCAATTGTAATTTTTTTATCAATAAAGTTTTTTGTCCAATCTGATACAGATTGGTGATCAAGATGCATTCTGGTCAATTTTTTTGACAAATCTGATACAAAAGTTTTTAGATCTTTGCATAACACAAAAATCCCAAAATTTTTCATTCTTGGGGATGGTGGTATGACAAGGGAAATGAGCTCATGGACCATCGCTTGACAGTCACAGGATAAAGTTACAGATGCTTGTATGAAAAGTGGTCGTCGATGATTATAATCCATTTTTTTTTGTTACAATCAGCCAAACAAACAGTACACCGATTCTAAAGAATAATAAATGAGAAAAAAACAAAAAACAGAGTCACAAATCAATCCAACAAGGACACCGATTCTTGAAAACTTGATATCTAGGTATATGCAAACAAGGCTTTCCGCACATTTGAAGAATTAGTGATTTGATGTGAATCAAACAACGCGATTGTGTGTGTGCGTGCAAAAGCAGCAAGATTTAAAAAGAGAGGATAATGGAACGAATTTAATAATGGAACGAACTAAAAAAATAAAGAACAAAGATGCTTCAATAGTCCAGTCTATTCAACTTCTCAATGGTGATTTGTTTATCAACTACGACGGCGGCTGTAAACACTGGTTGCGCTGGTTGTGGGTTTTTTTTGGTTTCGCGCTGTTCATAGAGCACGTTCAAAATGATTGGAGTTTTGTTTTGAAAATCGCCTAATTATTGCGATTAGCATTGCAATCAGATTTAAGGCTTCAGGATGCAAAGAATCAATTAATTTTAAATAATAATCAATCAATCCAGACACTATTCACTATTCTTTATTGCAGCAACCTGTTTGCCCTAAAGGGCGCAATACTGAATTTGTCAATTACCGAGGGCGCACCCTTTTGTTTTCGAATAATTCCCGAACGGCTGAGGCTCGAAACAAAATTCAGAATTTATTTTAAACTAGAGATCTTTGCCTCTAGAGAGTTGTCAAACCCATCAAAAAAATGCATTGCACTGTATAAACATCGACCTAAAAAGTTCGCCCCTGCAAAGTCTATGGGATTTTTGCATTGGGATATCAGTCAGTGCTGTCGAACATTTTTTTTACCAGCAAAGTCTATGTGATTTTCTAATGCATTGGGATATGGGGCAAACTAGACTCACTTCATACGAAGTGAGTTCGAGCGTTGGCACAATTGCCGTGCTGAAAGGGTTAACTTGCTTAGTTGTGTTGCTTAGTGCACTCCTTTTTTTTTCATTTTCGATTATAGCCTTCCATTGGCTCCTATCCATGGATTTTAGGCCAACCCCCGCCGTTCTATTACCAGTGAGTAGTGTGGAGAAGAGTAATAGCCATTGGTCAGTTGATTTTGGCTAATATAAGGAATAGAAGAAGGCAACTGACCAGTCGCCATTCATTTTGTCAATCATGCTGGGGCATACCATCAGACACAGTGACACATTGACAGTGTATTAGTGGTGTTTAGTTGAACAGTTAACGTTTTTAGTTAAACTTTAACTTATTTGTTTTTAGCTCACTCAGCACATTCGATATAAGGGCCGAGCCAATCGAGCTGTGAAGAGCTATTAATTGCTTTACAACTTTGAGCGTTTTATTATTATTACGATAATGATATACCAAAGGAATGTTGTCATAACTATAGTAGTAGTCTTTTGCATTCATTTAAACACACAAAATACCAGCCAATCAATTTCATTGATTCCGCCCTCGAACCGCGACCAGATACAAAATACACTAGAAACAGTGTGCTACTTCTGCTGCTGCTGTTGTTGCTGCTATATACACTTTTGTTCATAGTTTTCGAACCAGATTGATGATTTGTGATTGGTCAATTTGATATCACACTCATTCACAAAGCAATTCAACTATGGCAGTAGTTGTAACGAAGCCGTTTGCCAGGCATACGGGGTTGAACCAATTTTTTCGGCCAATCATACACGTTTGAATTGGAGATGAGTAAAACGCGTGTTCGAGACTTTTTTTCGATTACCAAATAAGATTGTTCATAATAGAAGTCGAATGACCGAATTCCGTCATATAATTGCCTAACTGTATCTGCGCCTGTGCCTAGTCACCAAACTTGACAGCAGATGGCAGCACCAGGCTTGATAAGGTTGTTTTTTGCCTTGTGCCTTTGCTTGTGCTTGCGCTTGTGCTTGTGCTGGTGCTTGTGCTGGTGCTTGTGCTTGTGCCTGTGCCTGTGCTTGTGCCTGTGCTTGTGCCTGTGCCTGTGCTTGTGCCTGTGCTTGTGCTTGTGCCTGTGCCTGTGCCTGTGCCTGTGCTTGTGCTTGTGCTTGTGCCTGTGCCTGTGCTTGTGTCTGCGGTTGTGCCTGTACCTAGTCACCAAACTTGACAGTAGATGGCAGCACCAGACTCGATTTTGGAATTTTTTTTAATTAGCTCGAAACTTGTCCAATAGATGGCAGCACTGGGAATGTAGGATTTTGAATTTTGAATTTCAATTTCTATCGGATATTCAAACTTTCCAAATTCTTATTTCGCTTGACATTAACATGCGACATGTCGAATGGCCATTGTCGATGACGACGTTTTGGGATCATTATTCTTATTATTCTCCTGTGTATCCTCCTTCAACTGAAACTTTCTCGATTCTCGAAAGATGATGATCAGGATCAGGATCATGATGATGACACACGTGACACACGACAAACAATCATCATCATCATCAATCCAACAAAACACAAGCCAAGCCAACCATCCGACCAACAAATATAAATGAATGAATCCTCGATCCCTTTATTTTGGATGGGATTCTCTATCTGGCCATTTATTTTTGTCTTTGGTTCGGCTTCTGTTAGTGTGTGATCCTGCACATTGTGTGTATGGCTAAGGCTAAGACTTGGGCCACATTTTTCCATAATCATGATCATCAGCATCGGCGGATACATTGTGCGATCCATCCATGAATGTGTGTGTATCATCGTCACATTTTTGTGCACTGATAAGCGCGTTTTGGTACACACACACACCGACCAGCATTTAATAGTCACATTAAGGCACGTGACTCTCTCTCCCGTTTTTTTTTGTTCGGGGCCGAGGCGGATACTTTTCTCGCGCCAATCGAAATCGCATCAACCCGGGTCCCGGTTGTTAATCGGTATTTTTCACCGTTCACCACCACCATCATCAACAATACTAACGGTACAACAACGACCATTGTTGTTGCTGCTGTTTGGTTGTTTGGTTGGTTGGTTGGTTGGTTGGCTGGCTGGTTGGCAGTGTGTCGTTGTTTTTGTGCGACTGTTGTTGTTGTTGTTGTTGTCGTTTTTAGTGAATCTAATTCCGAACAATTCTTATCTATCAAAAACCAGCTATAACCATCACCGCCCAAGATCATCAGAGTGCACACACAGCACAGAGACAGACAGATCAAACATCGACATTTATTTTGGGGCCCCAGAATATACATCTATTTACGCTTTCTCGGAGATCTTAAAATGGGATGATGATTGTCATCAGTCGTAGTACGATCCAACATTATGAATGAATTTGGGGTCTTAGGGGCGTATGTGTGCATGTATGTATGTATGTATGTACGGTACGATATTTTATTGTCCTGCAAGGCCCATAAATAACAATCGGTTTTCGGAGGCTATTCATAAATAGAATTGATACTAGCCTACGGAAATGTGGTGGTGGTGGTGGTTTGTATGATATTGTTTTTTTAGTTGTCACTAGTCACTAGTACTTTATCGTGCCTCTCTAAATCGACATGGTTTCCAGACATCCAGAGTAATATCGTATGTCAGATTCACATTCATATCCACAGGATCGATGACAATTCTATGTATGTGTGTTCCCCTGGAAACTTCCGTTTTCCGGGATTCTTCAAACATTCGTACACCTAAAGCGGATAAATAAAATAGAGCACACGCGTATACGATGGGGCGCTTTTACATAACCATTCGAGAAAGTTGACTGGAAACTGAACGGCCATTTAGAAACGTTTCGTTTTTTTTTCTTTTCTTTTTTTCTGGTGCACGTTTTTCGAGGTTTCCGTTTGGAAGGAAACATCGAACACAGCCTCCAGTCTCAGCCATAGTCGAAGGACATTCAGGATAGTCGAAGTTATCGTTGTTTAAGTCTAAGTTCTCAACCAAAACTGGAAATGATGACAGACAATGGCAAACATCACAGGCAACATCCACATCAACATCATCATCAAAGCTGGATAATAAAATCAAAATTCAAAAAAGGACCATTTTCCTCCGTCCTCCTCTTCTTGTTGGGGGTTTTTTCTGCTTGCCGTCCGGTCCATGATCCTGGCGAAACTACGTTGCTGCTTGTTAACCCGTGTGTGTGTGTGCATGGTGCATGCGTGTGTTTATGTGAACACGTGACCGACAGTCGACCGATCCAGAATGAATGCTATGAATATTATTATTATTATTATTATTATTATTCGGATTCGGATTCTTATTCCAGTTCCAATTCCCCTTACCTACATCACCATTGTGTGTGTTGGTGTGTGTGTGTGTGTGTGTGTGTTGTGTCAACCAAGCTCAGCTCTCTCTCTCTCTCTCTCTCTCTCTCTCTCTCTAGTTCCAAGTGAATGATGATGAGTTTTGGAACACACACACGACACTCCTTAAATAGATGAATTGAATCGCCGAATCAACGGAAACATGTGCATTGATATATTATGGTCGGGATCGGATTGCCAACGCGCGCAATGGCGAGCGTGTAAAAACCTCATCTAAGTAAACAATAATAAAGTGATCAATCGATTTATATACTATCACTACTATTCTTAATCTTAATTCTAGATTCTAGATTTAGTTTCCCAAACCAAACCAGCAAAAAAAAAAGAAAAGGGAACCGGGAACAACCGGGGATCAGGGATAGCATTTGACCGAGAACCGAGCATAATTTAGCATCAAATATTTCGGGTTTTTGTTACGCTTTTCCTCAAGTTTCCTACACCCGCCGGAATGACGATGTAAATGATGATGGCGTTCGTTCAGGGCTGGGGTGGGGTGAAGGCGGGGGTCCCTGAAATCAGTGCATGGAAATCAGTGTGAACAGGCGTTCATTTACATTGGCTAAACATCGTCGTCGTCGTCTTTTGTTCCTGGGAACAACATCATCAAACATACATCATCATCATCATCGTACGAACATCGAGTTTCGAATGGTTTTTGAATGTTCATAATGTTTTGGGCAACGACAAACAATTTTTTTCTCATAAAAAAAAATTCGTACTTCTCGAGTAGTGCTCCTTCCTCCTCCTCCTCTTCACGTTTACTTGCCTGGTATAAAAATACACTACACACAACGGCAAAGATTCAAATATTATTAACCAACACAGATTTCCATAAGCGAATTCGGGAGTTTCGGGATTCTTCTTTGTTTTTATAGCGGCGGCGGCGGTGGCACAAGTTTCCGGCGAATCACATCATCGTTGGATTTATTCATTCATTCATTCATCCAACCAGTACCAATATCAGCTTTGGCCCAAATAGTCAAATGATGGACCAGTGATGCAAAAATAATCGGATCAGTTCGATGACTGGCACGTACGTGGACTATCGTGGTACTACCACCAGCAACTCTGGTCCAAGCAGTCAGTCAGCCAGTCCGTTTCCTCAAACGTTCGTGCGGTTCAACCGACCGTGTGTGCGTGTGTGTGTGTGTGCGGATACTGGAAATCGGGTTTCCGAAAAGTCAAAAATCGTATCATCAACAGCGTAGTACAGAGCTGGAGCTGGTTTTTTTTTGTTTTGTTGTTGTCTCCCGACACTTTTCTGGGATCCAGATTACCTTGCGTGCGTTTGGTCTGCTTTGTATCGAGTAAATTCTATTTATAAACATATATATAAATCGCCTGTCTGTGTGTCTCTTTTTGGGTGAGTAGATCGCTCTTTTTCGGCGAGAGGACACACCGAAAAAATCAAGTGAAGTTAAGTAACCGATGATCCGGGCAAGACACAGTCGCGTGCATGTATATCAAGCACGTGTTTTCCCATTGACACCTCTGAAAAAAAGAAAAGAAAACGCCATTATAGAATGTTTTCGTTGTTGTTGTTCTTCAAGAAACGTGTGCGTGCAAGTGTATTTCTGGTACGATTTTCTGGTTTAGAGCCTGATGGTAAAGTAATAGCCAGGTTCCTCTATAAGTGATCCAAAATAGGATTATTCTAGCTCTGGCAAACATTGTTGTTGATATTGTTTTGTAGAATAAACAACATTATGCTAAATTTGTGTGTGCTATCTGTTTCCTGTGATATGTTTCCCATTCCAAGAGACCATACCAAACCAATAAGACTCGTTGCATTCTGGGAAGAGAATTCATTAATTTTATTGCCATTTGATTTGGGCCAGGAATCAAATTAGAAATCCAGAAAAAGGGCATGAATTCCGGATTATTGTTTTTTTTTGTTCCAGGCTTTGATCCAGGACAACTGAAAAAAAAGGATCCCAGGACCTCTAATCAACCAGAAATAAATCTCTTGATCCCTCTATCTTTGTCCTTCAATTGTTATAACAGCGCAATAATTTATTGAAGATAACAAAGAGAGAGAGAGAGAGAGAGAGAGAGAGAGAGAGAGGGGAAGAGAGATTAGTGACCATCACTGGGATTAAAATCGCGAACACTCTCT
>JAOZJS010000983.1:0-15866 GCA_025882695.1 Amerodectes protonotaria
AAAAAATTTTGAATTTAAAAAGAGTTTCGTTTGAAAAATTTCATACTGGTGAATAAAAAATGGCCAGGGTGGTAGATACATAAACCATGTTACGGCAAAAATTTTTCATTCTTTAAATTCGCAAAATCTGAGAAACGACAATCAGCCATAGATTTCGTTTGGCTACACATCCGATAATGTTATTTTCTGGTAGCTGAATATGAAGACTTACTGGAGCCGAATAGGAAAGCCACGGTTTTTTATAAACAAATGGTCAACTCGCCTTATGGACGGATAAGTATTATATCTTGAGGATGAGACTGATGTCCGGAGAAAAAACCAATTTAGATAGGCCACTTCCATTGTAGATTAATTCAGAGCAATGTGGATCAGGGTCATCTAGGTCTTTCAGCTCTAGCGATGCCAGATAGAATTGCTAGACCACCTTCACAACTAACCCTTATTCGGAATGAAAAATATGAAAAAAATCAATAATTTACTCACCAATAACTAACATCGAAAACGCCATAGAGAATAACCAGGAATTCAGGAAGAGGGCCAACGTTTTAATAAATGAATTCAATTGATCAAGCAACATGAAAATTCCAGAGAACGACCATCCACGACGAGAGCCAGCAAGTGAATGAACAAAAATGAATTGATCAAACAGCATCCGAATGCCAGAGAGAACGACCATCCACGACGAGAGCCAGCGAGTGAATGAACAAAACTGAATTGATTGAACGACATTGAACGACATGATTGTCATCGGTCAAACAGATCAAAGCAGAAAAATGATTGAACTATGAGACACACTCATAAGACTTATTTTTTCAAAAATGATATACAACCAACAAAGTTTTGATTTTTCGCCACCAGATGACAGCATTGCGGTATGGTTCCATTTTCAGCATCCAGGTGGCAGCACTGTCGTGGTGTAGTTCCATTTTCAACACCTAGATGGCAGCACTGTTGTTCAATATTCAAACAAGTCAAGTTTCATTTTTTTCCACCAGATGGCTTTCTAGTTCAATGAAAATTTTGATCGTGCATTGATCATAAGATCATACCGATTGATTTTTCTGTCAAGAAGTAGAATGACAACAAACAACATGGAACGAAAAAATTGTTTTAATGTAATTTATTTACAACTTTGCAATAATTCATTGCGCATTTTAAACACTAAATCTTGGTTAATCAAAAATGTGAATTTTAATGATGATATTTCAATTAATGAATTATGGTGAATTTGCAATGAACTATTGGACAATAACGGTTTGGAATCAATATAAATTGGATGTTTTCCGGTGTTAAATATTATAAGTTCTCCGGTTTTTTGCAGATTTATCACTGCCTGCAAACGTGATATTGAGGAAGCTGGACCTTCCAATGATAGATCAACATCCACCACAAAATCTTTGGTCATTCTGCCGATAGTGATTTCGGTTGATCTCATCAAATACCGTACTGTACGTCCACGTAAAACAGCATATGTTTGATTGTCAAAATCAGATGGTGTCACTCCAGTGATGCTATCCAAAAGCGTTTGATATTTTGGCAATTCGTTCTCAAGCATGCGAATTTCTAGCATAGTTTTCCGGATACAAGGTGCAATTTCTTGATTCAAATTTTCAGATGAAATAATTGGCGCTGTTTCGGGATTTTTCGATTCTCTTTTCAACTCTTCTTTGACGATATTTTCGATTTCGGAAAAACTCACAACACTTTCATGTCGTGGTAATGGCTGTAATGTCTGATCATCGAGTAAATGGTAGTGACGCAAAAGGCGCCAATGTTTCAATAAAATTTTAGGCGTTCGGCTTGCCAAAAATATTTCCGCATTCGTCTCGATCAATTCTTGCAATGATTCCAAAGTTGGTATTTTTCTTGATTCAATTTTTTTCAATAATTTTTCTTCAGCTTCACTAAACAAGGCTTTTGATTCGATCAGATGAACAATGTCTGGATGCAATTGTCTGGTGGCGGCCAATGCTAAACTTCTAGTACTTGGTACATACATCAAAGAACGCCAACGTGATTCAATATCTCTGTAGGTGAATTTTGTGGAAAATTTGACACCATCGTAGACTTTTTTCAAATCATTGGTTTGTTCAACATTGATAATCAACGCTAAATCATCGGTTGGTTTCCAAAAATTATTTCCACTCAATGATCTATGGGTGATGGTTGATTGTTTTTTATTTTTCTTTTTAGGAACACTACTGCTTGAAGCTGCTGGTGATGGTGTCACTGTAACCGATGATTTGACTTTTTTCGATATTGATGGTGGTGTTTGGGCCACAGGCAATGATTCAATCACTGGAACAATTGGGGTAATGTGTTCCGTGACTGAAGAATCATCTTCAGTTTTTATTATTAAGGGTTTTTGTTGTTTGGGATATGATGTGCTCATGCTATCCACTAGTTCATCATCGAATTTTTTCCGTTTGATCGAACGGGATGAGCTTCTTCTCCTTTGATTATCCGGATCAAATGAATCATTTCGAGAAATTTTGACAGATGATGATGATGACAAAGTGTGATTTGATGATGATGATGTTGGTGTACGTTCATTTTTTGGCAGCACGTTGGATTGTGATTGACTGATGTTTGTGGCATTCGAAGACATTTTGCACAATTATTATCTGCAATTAAAACAAACCAAATTTAAATGGATGAAATTGATTTTGAGAAAAATATTTTTTTTAATAAAACGAAAAAAAACCAAACCGCAACACACCTCAAAATGTTATTACTCACACCGAACACACACGCTTCTGAAACAATGCCCTTATTATTCTGAATTGGCTATATCGACATTTGGTGGCCAAGTTTAAATAGTCGAAAGACGTATTTTTGAAAAGCAAAAAGAAATGACGGAAAGTTATTTTCGGTTATGTTTTGCAAGATTGAATTTTCACTTTACGTGAATTTCTTAATCATCAAATTGGTTCATCATCCTCGAATTCCTCGCAGAATATTCTCAATGGTTAAAAAAAAAAATTCGTGCGAAGACGATGGTTACGAGGAATGCGAACATGTTTTCATGTTTGTACTTTGACTACACAGCTTGCATGATAACTGGCATGAAGCGCAACGTAAGTTGTAACAACAACAACAACAACAGCAACAAGAAGTGGTACAACAAGCCGCCAAGAAGACAAACAAAATTGCCGAAGTTGAAGACAACACTCATATTTAAGTACAGATACATGCAACAATCTAAGCTAAAGCTTCAGCTTCACAATACCTGTCCTGTCCACAAAGTTGTTGTTGTTGTTGTTGTTGTTGGTGAACTGAATGGTCAACATGGCGGATGAAGAACTCACCTGCCTAGCTGCTGCAACAGGCATACCTACCAACAATTATTCAAACAACCAACCGACCGACCACCACAATCGTCGGCTGCATCACTAAACTTGACTATTTTTTTCTGGCTGTTGTTGTTGGCACACCTTTGTGATAGTAGTTTGGTTGATCGTAGTGAAGTGAAGACGAACAACACTCAGAAGAGCGAGAGAGAGAGACAGCGAGCGAAATTCCAAAGTCGTCATCAAGCGAATAATCAATTGTGAAATAGTGTTTTGCCGATGTGTTTTTTAAATGAAAACAGTTAATCCATCGCACGTATCCGATTTGGTTGATGGTAACATTTTCGTTTTTTTTTGTTGAAACTCCACTTAAACAAGTAAGTCAAATATTTCCAATATTTGATGATCACAGCACAAAAAAATGACTAACCAAATTCCTTATCATGATTTTGATTGATATGTTTATCGAAATTACCGAAAATCAAAAGCTCCTAAATCCCAAATCCTAAAGAAGCTGCTCATTATTTGTTGATTTTTGTTGCTGAAAATTTGTTCAGATTGCTGTTTGATCATCCAAATTAGCCAAAATGTTTGGCAAAAAGAAAAAGAAACCGTTGATTTCGGCCCCGACTAATTTCGAACACCGTGTCCATACTGGATTCGATCGCAATGAAGGTGAGCAAAATTAATGATGGATTGATGATCAAATTTTTTTTTCAAAATCAATTATTTGTTTACAGGAAAGTTTGTCGGTCTACCACCACAATGGCTTTCATTGATACAAGGTGCTGGAAATTCTTCAAGGCCAAAGCCAATCATCGATCCATCCAATATAACACCAACGGAAATAATGGATTTAAAAAGTCATACCATCGTTAGAGGCCAAAATTCTTCGGTCAATGTTGCGTCTGCATTCATAGCGGCCAACAAAAACGATGCGTTTTCCAGCCGATCGTTGGTGACACGATCTAATTCATTGCGCAAAACGGAATCGCCAGTGCCATTAAAAGCTCGATTTCAAAAGTTTCAACAACAAAATGAAACAATTGCTGACGTAACCACCAATAATGGTGAAAATGACAAACAGCAAATTATCAATAATAATTTGATACAGAATCGTCCTTATACGGTGAATTTTGGACATATTGGCCAGCAACAACAACAGCAACATGTCCCTAATCCGGCTCCAAATTTTGAAGCCCTCTCCTATCCATCACAATCATCGCCATCAGCCTCAACCAACAATGTGATCAATCCATTGCTTGGTTCGATGAATACGATGTTGCCCAACAATAAAATCTATCCGAATCAACAGCCAAACATCATCAATTCTTATCAAATTCCTCCGAATGGTGGAATTTTAAACAATACTCAACAACAGCAACAACAAGCATTGATGAATCGACACGTTTATGCCAACAAAACCAGATATGGAATGTTACCGCAAGCCCAACAAGCACAATTCGTTACGAATCATAACAATGGTAAAAATAATGACACGATCATCAACACCATGATCAAACCACAGCAACCTAAAACGATGGTTTCGGTCAATAATATACCTCAGCAAATGCATCAACATCATCATATTCAAACACATTTACAGCAAAATACGCCACAGCAGCAGCAACAACAACAACAACAAATTTCACCAAATAAATTACAAGCTATGGTGATGACCAATGCAATGAAGTTAAATCATTACTCCAATCAGATGTTGAATGAACACCAACATCAAATTACCAATAATAGTGGTGGTGCAGTGAATAATTCAACAACCAATAATAGTAACATTATAAATCACCATCAAAACATACCAAACAATTCCCATCATTACATAAATCAATTGAATCAGAATTTTTCTCAAATGTCTTTGAACAACAATAATAATGGTAAACCACTAAACTTGAACCACCATCATCTAAAATCAAATGGAATCCATTCTGGATCACAACCTTCTCCCTCATCTCAATCATCATCCAACAACAACAACAATATCAATAATAATTTGGCAAACATTGGTCCAGAAATTGACGCAATAGACCAAAGCAACCAACCAAATCATAATTTGATCATCAATAATAATCATCATACACATCATGTTTCGAATATGCAACCGGTGGTCGCGACCAATATCAACCATATTGACAATAATGGCAGCAAGAATAATCAACAACAACAACAGCAACAACTTAAGAACCAAAACTCTTCGTCATACAACAACAACAACAATACATCGTCGGCTGCCACCATCGCCAACGCCAACAACAGTGTTGGTCAACAAAGAGTGACACATGAACAATTTAGGGCTGCTTTGCAAATGGTTGTGAATCCTGGTGATCCAAGGTTTGTATTTTTGGATTTAAATAATTGGATCCATTAGATTCACCATTTGCATCATTTGGTCATGAATAGGACATACTTGGAAAACTTTGTGAAAATTGGTGAAGGATCCACCGGTATTGTTTGTATTGCTTATGATAAAAATGTCCAACGACAAGTGGCGGTGAAAAAAATGGACCTACGTAAGCAGCAAAGAAGAGAGCTATTATTCAATGAAGTGGTCATCATGCGTGATCACCATCATCCGAATATTGTGGAAATGTATAATTCATTTCTGGTCGATGATGAACTATGGGTTGTAATGGAATTTCTTCAAGGTGGTGCACTTACCGATATTGTAACACATGCTAGGTATAAAAACCGTATCCCCTCCCAGAAATGTGATATGTTATGTGATAATTAATGTGTGTGTCTTTCGTTTGTATCACCATTAGAATGGATGAAGAACAAATAGCCACCGTTTGTAAGCAATGTTTGAAAGCGTTGGCTTATTTGCATTCACAAGGTGTCATTCATAGAGACATTAAAAGTGATTCCATCTTGTTGGCCAGCGATGGAAGAGTATGTGTACCGTCGGAATAGAGAATTTTTCGTAATCGTATTAAATAATTAATCTGATTGCTTCCAGGTCAAACTATCCGATTTTGGATTCTGTGCTCAAGTATCCAATGAGCTACCCAGACGAAAATCATTAGTGGGCACTCCTTATTGGATGGCGCCAGAAGGTGATGAAATTTTTTTTTGATCTGTAAAGAATACAAATTAATTATGCTTAATCAAATTATTCCATAGTTATATCTCGTTTACCTTACGGACCGGAAGTGGACATTTGGTCTTTGGGCATAATGGTCATCGAAATGGTGGATGGTGAGCCACCATTTTTCAATGAACCACCATTACAAGCAATGCGAAGGATACGTGATATGCCACCACCAAAGTTGAAAAACTCTCATAAAGTATCACCAAATTTATTGGGATTCATAGAGAAAATGTTGGTTCGTGATCCCAACAAACGAGCCACTGCCAACGAGCTTCTTCAGCACCCATTTTTACGTTTGGCCGGACAACCACGACTTTTAATGCCATTGATGAGGATTTCCTAAAAGAAAGAATCGTGTTGTGATTTGTGAAGCCAAAACTTGTTACACACTCGATGCCCTTTGAAATAATTGTGTTAATTTAGAAAAAGCCAAATAATTTATTGTCCCACTTTGAATGGATTTTTTCCCGCTTTCATGTTTGAATTTGAATTGTAAATATTTTTTTTGCCAATTTTCATGCCACAAATGGAATTTCTCAAACATTGACCACAGCTTTTGTATCGAGATAAGATTTGAAACGAGCCAGAATTGGTTCGACTTCATCTTTAAGGAATTCCAACACTTGGTTCGGTGCACGACCAATGAATGTTTTTGGATCAAGCAAATTTTCAAGCTCATTGTGTATAGGACTAAAATAGCTATCTTGACGGATACGATCTAAAAGATCATTAGGCAAGCCTAATCGTTTGACTTGTTCGGCAGCTTGTTGAGATAAAACCCTTATCTTTTCATGACATTCTTGACGATTGCCACCTTTTTTCACCATGGCCACAATAATATTCTCGGCAGCCATGAATGGCAATTCCTCTTTGATGTGTTTGTTGATAACAGCCGGATAAACCACTGTGCCTTCGAAAATGTTTTGCATTGTGTTCAAAACAATATCGGCAGTAAGAAAAGCTTCCGGAATAGAAATCCTACGATTAGAACTATCATCCAATGTTCTCTCTAACCATTGAACAGCAGCAGTATTGAATGCATCGGCAGATAGTGTAATCAAATGCCGAGCCAATGAACAGCAACGTTCACTTCGCATTGGATTTCGCTTGTAAGGCATCGCCGATGATCCAATTTGAGTATTCTCGAACGGTTCTTCAATTTCTTTACGATGAGCCAACAATCGAATATCGGTGCCGATTTTATGCACCGCAGAACCAAGCAATGAAAGAGACATTAGAATTTCTGCATCGACTAATCGGCTGTAAGTTTGTCCGGTGACCGGATATGATCGACGAAAACCGGCCATCTCGGTGACACGTTGGTCAAGTTTTTTCACTTTTTCCTCGTCTCCGTCGAATAGTTGCATGAAAGAAGCCTGAGTGCCAGTTGTTCCTTTGCATCCTCGGAAAGCGAGGTTATCTTTGGCTTTTTCCATATTCCGTAACACGATCAACAAGTCCTGAATCCACAGACAAGCTCTTTTTCCCACCGTGACCATTTGAGCTGGTTGCTTTTAAACCAAAAATTTTATTAGTTTTTCCCATGAAAAACGTGATATTTTCGCAAAACTTACAAAATGAGTAAAACCAAGTGTTGGCAAATAATGATATTGTTGAGCGAATTTCGAGATTCGGCTGATACAGCGAGCCATTTTAGGAAGCAATATATCGAATCCATCTCTAATACAAATCAAATCGGTATTGTCACCAACAAAACAACTGGTAGCGCCAAGATGAATTATTTTGGCTGCATTAGGACATTTATGTCCGAATTCAATGACATGAGCCATAACATCATGGCGAGTTCGTTTTTCTTCTTCCAAGGCAAATTCAAAATCGATATTGTCATAATTGTTTTCCATCTCTTGGATCTGTTGATCGGTGATATCGATGCCCAATTCTTTTTCTGCTTTGGCCAAAATGATCCATAATCTTCGCCAAGTTGAGAATTTTTTCATGTCACTAAAATTATAATTCATTTCTTCCGATGCATAACGCATCGACAATGGTGTTTGATAACGATTCCGATGTAAATCATTCATTTCGTCCATAGTTTTTCAGAAATTTACGAGAATTAAGATTGAAAGAATCCACCGCCAACAAAACAAACAGTGGTGTTTTTCGGATTTCGTCTCCACTAAGGCCAATTTATATGTTTGATTCGATTCCAACAAGATGAGCTGACACGTTGAACAAACAGTGAAACAAAAATAATTCGATGCTATACGAAGTTTGAGATTTGATATTTCACTGGAAAATACATTCGAATGATCCCATAGGATGTTTTATTTTGGCAATGCTGAAGATACTAACCAGATTTATAAATTTTGATTATATGGAAGATGATAGTAATCACTTAACAAAAGTATAAACAGTATGAGCCGAAGTTTGTCTGGTGGTGTAATCGAAAACAACCTTGGATAGTATATTAGTATAATAAAACACAACAAAAATTGATAATTTTTCTACTTGGATTGATAAAATGCTCACCTCTTCAACTGCAAATGATCAAATCGGAAAGTAAAATGGAAAAGCTTCGAAAAAAAAATAACGAACGATTCTCTTATTCGCGCCTTTAGCCGAGGCAAAAATCAGCTGATTCTGAGCAGCCGGTTCATAAAAGATAGTACGCTTTTTTCAAAAAAAAATTGGAGCGAAATTTTCATTCACAAAATAACTTTCTGGCATTTCAAATTTTCAGTGTGTGTCAATTAATCAATCCATTGGTATTTAGGGCATACGGTATTTTCGCATTCAGACTAAATTAACTTGTCAAATTGTACTACACATTATTTTTGATTCGATTTGAAATCCATGACCAAATCCATATCCAAACAAGGTTCCATTTATCCTCGCCAAGAGTTTTGCCACCGAATTCGATCCGGTTCATAACAAGGGATCATGCTATCTAACCATGTTCCAAATGGATCGCCATGCCTGTAGGTCGGATAGGTCATCTTGAAAAATCTAAGAAATGCTCCAGCGGACCACCACACGCTAGCATGATGTAGTTGGTCGCGAAGGTCAGCTCCCTCTGGCTCAATCACACTAACACTAACAAACATCATTCAGTATGCGCATCCCAAGAAGAGGTGGATCCCAACCAGAAAAAACATGGACCAAGCCAAACACGCATACTACTGGTGATGGGCATGGTGTGTGTGTGGCTTATTTGTGTGCGCACGCTAGGACCTGTATAAGTGTAAGTTTTAGTGTGTGTGTTTGTGCGCTAAAAAAAGGTTGGCAAAAAACAAAATTAGAGGAGGCATTTCTAGTAATAATACTAAAAAAAAAATTCGGATTGATAAAACACATACATACAAGAGAGAGGAGAGAGTGAGAGCGAGAAAGGGAGGGGATGCATTTGTCAGCATTGAATGAAAATAAGTAACCAACCAAACCAAACCAAAAACCAAACCACCCCTTTACACACTTATAGCAGCAGCAGCAGCACTAATACTAATACAAATACTTGGTCGCAGACAAACAGAAAACACAAGTTAAACTCAATGAATTAAACCCAAACGATCCTGGAACTTAGATACGATCCGATCCAATCCGAATCAGATCCAGTTTAATTCCTCGGTTATAATTGCTCTTGGCACACAGCACACACTGGCAAGAATTTAGTTTGGTTTATAGTTTCTTGTTTCGAAAGTGGCAATTGTTCCCGACCAAGTTTGTGCGTGTAATTATCAAAAACTCTAATTTGATTCGTTGATTCAATTTTGTGGCTGGCACTTTGAGGGATTTAGGAATCGACGGCCATCATCATCATCATTATCATCACAATCATCTTTTGATTGTAAATTCCAAGAGTGTGAGATTGGTAAGTGACAAATTCTCGATACAATTTGTTTGGTCTTGATGATCTGATCAATTTGATTGGTGTTCGGTTATGTTAAATTATTGATTTCTATTGTATCTTCCAATAACTAACTAATGATTGTGGTTTGGTGGGTGTGTTCGGGGGTTTTATATCAATTGAATAGTAGAATACATCATTATAATGATGATGATGATGGTTTGCCGCCAAACGAAACTCTTTTTTTCATTTCTCACATTCAGCTCTTTTTTTTCGAGCTGGTTGTACTACACGGGAATAATACCCGACAAAATTATTGTCGGGCGCCATACCCGACATACGCCCGACAAACCATTATTGTTGTAATATCTTCGGGTATCCACTATATATATCTATAAAAATGATCATCGCTCCCCAACACTACACTCGATTATCGTCATTCGTGTGTCGTGTCGTCATGTTTTCCCTTGCGATTCCGTCGTTGTTCCGTTTTCTTCCGCTACTTTTGCCACCAACCAACCAACCAACCAACTCTTCGGTCTATCTCTCTATTCTTTCTTCTTCCATGTTTTGTTGTTGTTGTTGTTGTTCCATGTTCAATTGTTCTTCTTCCCTATACTTAACTTTTATGGAGTTTGGCCAAGTTTTGGTCAAGGTCTTGGCGGCTGCTGCATTTTGGATAGAGGATTCCGCCACAAACTTTGAGAATATCAAAATCAAGAAAAGCACTTCTTCTTCTTTTCATATTTTCATATTCTTTTCTTGGCTTTACTGTTGGCTGGCTGGCTTGCTTTTAGTGTGTGTCTGACAATCATCATCATCATCATCATTCGCATTCGCAAGACACAAGACAAGACCAGGCAATATTTGCAGCAGGCAGGCAGGCAGCTTTGCTTTGTTTTTTGATTTAATAAATAAATTGTATGTGTGTTGTTTTTTCGGGAAAAGATCATCATATTATTATTTTTACGGGTGTTTCTTCTTAGATATTCCCGTTATTTGGATGTAGTTCGGATGCTCGGGTTTAAATGTGCTTGGTGCATGGCAATTATGGATGAAAATGTTGGTTGTTGGTTGGTTGGTTTCAATGGATTTTTTTTCGACTCGCTCTCGAAACATCCGAGCTCCGAGCTTCTAGGAAGATCTTTCTAGGAACTCGAAGTAATATGAATGATGATAATAATAGGTACACAATCTGGTGATTTTGGTTGGTTGGTTGGTTGGTTGGTTGGTAGGATGAAAGTCTAGTCCCAAATCGCCACCATTAGCATCCACCATCATCATCGTAAACATCTTTGATGATGATGATTGGCTATGAAGATATGATTAGCGAAAAGCAAGTGGAGAAGCTTAGGAGAAGCGGATCTCTATATGTTCATCGTTTCTCGGTTTCTCGGCGTGGCTTCCATGCTTTAGCACGGTTTTTGGTGGTGGTGATGATCCTTGTTCACAATCCTGGTTTTTTAATGACTCTCTCTCTCTCCCTAATAATTATTGTAAGTTGGTTGGAACAGTGTGTACCACCACGGTTTTTATTGTCGCAATTCGATCCAAGCAACCGAGCAACCAATCAAAAAATTACCACCGTTCCACGATGGCGCGTCGACCATCATCATCTTTACTATTTCCAATAAAACATTTGACATTTTGAATTTCGAAATTGATTCATCAACATCAACATCTTTGCAGTATCCAAAGCACAGGTACAACAATTCCATATTTGTCGTTCTGTCTGTCTGTCTCCTGTCTACGATCCTGTCGTCGATCCTAGTCGATAGATCAAATAAGATTCAATCAACCGAATCATCATCATCGCTAGATCTTGTGTGCGCGCGCTAGGTACATCAATTGACATCATCATAACTTGACATTCGGTAATCGATATTATACTATTTTCGGAGATGCTCATATCGTGAATAGGCATTTGCTTGTATTCATTTCTCTACGATACTTTTGGCTATATGGCAGGGCCCTTGTATTTCATACTTTGTATTGCAATTGCTAATTGCTGCGCTAAGAATTGGACCAATTTTCAGTGTCTGGTTTCAGACTCTCGCCGATACTACTTAAAATCATTGAGAGAAACATACTCTACTCTCGTGAAATGGAATGGATCAATCACACACGGACACAAAATGATACCCAGTGAGAAAAATAGGAAAACGAGCTCGTCCTCGAACTCGACATACACCACTTTGTACTGCTTTGTTCGGCTTGGCCACACAGTGTCTGGTCGGATTGTCGGTTTTACCTGGATCGAAGAAGAAGAAGAAGAAGTGAAGGAAAATTTGAAAATGAAAGCGGATTGAAGGGCACTGATGCATGCATCGATGAATTCTATTAATGAGAATTTTTGCAGCCAAGAAAGGTTTCGAAAAGTAGCAACCAAAAAAAAGGAAGGAACCAGACCAATCACGATTAAGACGATGAACGTAATAGGAAGACGGAGACGGAGAAACCGAAATGGAATAACATTTAATATAAAATGTTGTTGCTAGCTTGTTTGTTTGTTTGAATTAAATCCTCCGGGGGGATCCTCACACACACTTTCTCAGGCGACCATCCTGAAGGATCCATCCAATATTTCCATCATCACTTGTAAATGCCAATATTGACACACACTCGCGCACATCCTCATCCACATCCACAGTCTGTCATGTTGTTAAGTGCCCAAAGGCTAAACTAGCCTACAAAAATATTCTAAATCCTAAAAAGGTATTGAACACACAATTATTATTACGTAATCGTGTTTCGTAATAACGTGTGTTACGTAATTGAAGGTTCTCTCTCTCTCGCTCGCTCTTTCACTTTCTTCGACCTTCACCGTTTAGCCACGAACATGAAACAGGGGACAAGTTGAAGGTGAAGACATGGGACAAATTTCGATCAAAGTTGAAGGTTGAAAGGACAAAAATTAATACAACTCACTCTCTCTCTCACTCTCACGCTTAACCTTTTGAGCACATCCCTTTTACCGTTCAACACTTTCGTTTCGTTCACAGATCTTTCTTTTTCTTGGACCGCTAAGTGTGGGAACACGATATGGATGATGGTGGTAATGGTGGTGGTGGTTTACCCCTATCCCCACCACCACCAACTGTCACCGAAAATCTTGAATCTATTCAATGCATCAATTCGATTTTCTTCTTCTTGTGCTTCAAGGTATTCGGGTGCATATTTAAATGTTTGCGCATTCTTGGACGCTTGTGCTTGATTTATATTGCACTCACTTCTAGCGTTCTCATCATCATCATCATAATCATTATTATATGATCCTAAAGGTTTCAAGGTAGATTGTTTCAATTGTTTCAAACATAAATGAAATGAATAATAATCTCGTGCAAATAAACGATCCAAGATTGGTACGAGATCTTCTTGGGGTGCACCCGAAACACAAAGTCTTTCGGTTAATGAAAGGCAAACTTTTTCTCCTTCTCGCTTGCTCGCTCTTTCCCTTTATTCTCCCAGGTCTCCATTCTCTCTCGCTTTCTTCTCCCCGGTCTAGCTTGACGGTCTGAGCGCCGGTCTAGCCTGTGTTTTCTTGAAGGGACCGACGGACAAACATACACGGACCATGTTTGTCTATATCTTTTCCCACCTGTGTGTGATTCAACCCTTCTCTCCATCTCTGCATCTTGAGATGCATGAAAATTTCCCAACCTTGTGGTGGTATGCTCATAAGGTCTCCATGACCTTCGTCGTCGTCGTTCTGGTCCCCATGGTGTTTCTCCCATACAATCTGTTCGAAATTCCCACAATTTTCTTGGAAACATAACTGAAACACACTGCTGTTGTTTTAGTATTATTTGGACTGAAAGGGTTGTAAGACGCGGTTTCTTTTCTCTTCTCTCGCGTTTTGCGTTTGTGGATGCAAAAAGTCACCTTCACCTTCAAATGGTATGCGGTGACCTTTGATGATGAACGAACGAACGACGACGATGATGATGGTTGGACCTTGGATGCCTTGGCAAAACAAAAAAAGGGTTGACATTCAAAAGGATTTCTATCGCTCTTTCTTGCTTTCTTTTCATGCACCACTTCAAGCACTCACACACCGAACGACCGACCGAGCAATACCAACTCGCATTCAGATTCGGATTGTCTTTTGTGTGTCTTTTCCGTTTTGAGATCCAAATTTTGGAAAAAAGGGTTTCACATTGTTTGATGGATTTTTTCCCCAAAAAATCATTCCGAAGGCTAGGCCCAGCTCTCTCGCATCTTTTGTCTTGCTTATAATAATAACACGCGCTTAATGCTAATGATCCACTAAATCAATTGCCCACATATATGAGCCACCTGTGTGAGTGCGAGTGAGTGTGTGCCCAAAGGTATTGTGGCCCAAGTTCAAGGGCACCTTGAACAAACACCACATAACCAACCAGCAACCAACCAACCAAATCAATTTATTTAGCGAGTGAGAGAATTCACTCTCTCTTTTTAGCATCCAACAACAACAACAACGAAAAAAACGATATATTCTGCTTTGACATTCTGTTGTTTTTTTGTTTTGTTTTGTTATATTTTTAAACCATCGCACACCCATATATCATCCGCATCATCCAGTAGCATCATCCGCATCTTCTTCGGCTTCAGCATCATTTCGCCATTTCGCATCTTCCCGGTGTATCTGCGGCATTGGCCACACAGTGCCATGAAGAAGCCACAACAAAGCTTTGAGGGGGAATAATAGCTAAAAAAATTTTGGTTTTGTTAAAAATAGATTTTTTTGAGATTGTTGGAGATTGGCGGATGGTGGCGTTGGCGGTGGTGGTTTTAGCCAATCTCTTTGATTTTTTTGTTCTTTTCGTAAATTTCTAGGCGTGGACTATATCACACAAATATCAAACGAACACACAAATATAGGCGAGAAGCGTGTGCACGAGCGAGACACAGAAAAAAAAGCCGCAGAGCGAGAGCAAGCGAGAGACAGTGAGAAAGTGATGACTGTTCATTGGTTAACACCTCTTATTTCTTGTTTTCCATCACAATCAATTTTGGGGCGGCAAAAAACTATTAAGCCAATCAGCTTGAGCCAGACCAGCCTATAGCGCTCAGTACTATGGAGAAATCTTGCCAATGAGCGATTTCTCAATGAGAGGGATCCTGATTGATTGACCGCACACAAACACACCTCCACCAACCAACCAGCCAGAAATGTCACACTAGCTCCGCCTGAATGTTGTCGTTGAAGGAAGGGAGGCACGATTGTTCCCCGTATTTTTTCCCCGATTTGAAACAGAGGATCCAATCGACAGGATCCCGAAGAATGGATACGAATCCTCTCGAATACGAATAACGATAATAATAAATCTTAATTTCCCGATGATGGTCAGGGCCACACACATCAAACCCACAACATACACACACACATTGGAACCATTCTTGGATTTCCGTTGCTGCTGCAGCAGAAGCCGGAGAGAGATCAGATCTTGGCGCGCGCGCATATTTGAATCCTCGATCCTCGTTTTAGCTGCTGCTGCTGGCGCTCCTGTGGTATATATCCATTGAAGACGATATTGAAGTAATGCTTCTACCAAAGTATTAACTTCGAACTTCCAAACGAAAAAGAGTTTCGCATTTTAGCCAAAAGGAAGCGACGAATCACACAGACATAGTACACACATACCACACATCCTCCAATGCCATCATCTTGGTTGTATCTTCTCTC
>JAOZJS010000984.1:0-15805 GCA_025882695.1 Amerodectes protonotaria
CATTCAAACGTTTAGCAGACAGGCAGATCGCGATTTGCGACCATTCGATCAATCATTTTGATTGGCTGTCGTTGGTTGATTGATAGCCACCGTCTGCTTTGGCCCATCCCATCTAGCCGCACACACACACACACAGATACACGCGCGCGTACAAAACTATACTGTGTACTGCATACTATACTATACTACACAAATCAATGCAAAATGTTAAAACTGGTACCAGCCATCGTTGAGACAAGGTAATTGAATTGGTTGATGATTTGCGTGTTTTAGTTTTCTCTGCATGTATGTGTCTGTCTGTCTGTCTGTCTCTGTTTCTCTCTAAAGGCGGAGTCAGTCACCTTACTTATAGGGCCAGAGGCGGAGCCAAAGTTAGACAATTTTTGAAATTTTCAACACACATTGGAAAAGTTAATGAGATGTATCAAATGTATGAAATTTGCCCATAAAGTATCTCGAAGATGTCTTGTGTCGAGGATATCTGTACGGTGATCTACACACGCTGATATTGTTCACGGTTCTCATTGCAATTTGTCAATTTGGTAAATTCTTCTGCACTTTAACCAACCAACCAACCAACCAGCGAACGAACAATGAAAAAGATGCTTGTATAATAAGTTTAATTCATTTTGAAAATGTTGGCCACTTTGCCAACTTGTAGAGCAGGAAAATCTATTATTATCTACCATTCCTCGTCTCCTTTCTCCTGAATTTCATTAACTCCATTCTTTTCTTTTCTTCTCCTGTTTTAATCTTCTCGCACATTTCTGGCACCCACACCCACACGCCCACCCAACCACACCCACACACAGAGAGATACCAAACTCTTATTCTGGTTTGGCTCCCACAAACGATGCTTCCCGACGTAATCTGTTCGTCTATCACGTTCCTACGCCCAGCAATTGTAGTCTGTTGGCCAATAATCGTTCGAATAATAACAACAACAACAACAACAACAACAACAACAATCCAACATCCATCCAGAATCAAGCCTCACCATTGACCCAATGTGTGTGGACATTTTTTTGGTTGGCCATCCTACTGTTCATTGCATATCCGTTAGGTTTCATCAGTGGTCAACTATACATTTTCGTGTCACCATTGACCACCATCAATTTTTGTCAACGATTTTGGATCAATCATCTAGCATCATCACTACTATGGACCATGCATTTGCCATTGGTTTGTTCGCAAAACATGATCATTGCCAAAGCATTGATTGATTCCATTTGATGATATTCGGGGATCGTTTTGATTGGATTTTAATGATCTGGATTAATTTTCAACAGTTTTTTCGGAACACACAAAAATAAGGGCGGGGCTTTAATGTGGGCGGGACTAAAGGATTTTACAACATCACAGAAAGAGTATTTTTTTTTTGGGGGAAGACACATCGATTAACGATTCGACCTATAGATGGTGTTACGGCGCCAATCAAAATTGATTTCATTATTATTATTATTATTATCATCAATGTTGGTCTCCGCCATATTATTATTATCATCATAATCATCAAACACCCTCAAACTAACATATCCATCCACATCGTTCAATTCACGTGACTTGAATTTTGCCGTTATTCGTCTATCTCCAGCCACTCGGGGCGTTATCAAAAATACAGCCGTGGCCATCTCTTTGGGCGGTACAGATCTGCGAAAATTGGCGCAAGCGCGTGCAAAAAAAAGAGAGATAAAAAATTTTAGCATTAACAATAGCTAGCCAATACAGCTTGTACGCAAGGTCACCACCCACTTTTTCAATTTAAATTCAATACGATTTGAATAATCCGGCCCTTCCACGGTGAACACTCCTCTGGTAAGCGGTTTTGGCAATGGATTCCGGAATGAAAGCTGACATGTGAACGGCCTACCGACGATGGCATCGCCTTCAATCTCGATATCGATGTCTGGCAAACGCAAACGGAAATCTTCGATCACATAATACTGTGGGCGGAACAATGGGAGGAAACGGAAACGGAAACGATCATCAAACATCAAGAAAACCAAGAAAATCAAGCAAACTTACATGAAAATCCGTTTCCAAAACATTGGCCATAACGGAAATACTGAATATTGATTGTGAAGTAAGATGACGTTCATATTCAACATAGGATACATTACTGGTCACCACATGAGCTGTGGTGTTTGGATCGGATCCATTTTTGGCGTTGTTTGGACCAATGATAATAAAATAATTGAAAATGATTTGTAAATCAGAAAATCAAGGCTTTAGTTTTTTTTGTTACATTACATTTTCTAGGACCAAGTGTCTTGATGACCGTATCATGTTTAACCACTGCTGTTGAAATTCCATTATAAGTTGTTGCACGTACCGCAATGGTTGTTTCGATCGTGTACACTTTATAACTTTTGTTTGTCATTGAAAGTTGTACCTGTGTTGAATTGTTTTGAGAATTAGAATTAGAATTTGTTGCGAATTGTCAAGCGAAAAATAAAAGTTATATAATTCGAAATCCACGTTATTGTTGTTGCTGTTGTTGTTACCTTGAACGATTCACCAATCAAACGATTTTCAAGCGGGACCAATTCGAATCGAACATCTTCGAATTTTTCATTCAGATAATAACGAGAGAAATTACTTTTGGCCAATTTCAATGCTTTCACCATGCTTTCTCGTTCCGCTTTGGAGCTTTCCTTATGCTTGTAATTCTGTGTTATATCTATTGGTTGATTCTTGTGCAACGCTTTGGTCACAATCTTGACGCCAATGCTAATCAGAATGAGGATGAAAATTATCGAGAAAATCATTCGGGAAATCATTCCAATGATACCTTTCCGTTAATTGTGTGATCAATTTCAATGGTTTTTTATCATCCTTATAAAGCCAATAAACTTCATCAGCATTCACTTCGGCATAGACAAAGAATCCATCATATGGTTTGGTAACTTCGCCAAATTTGATGGCTTCAACACTGGTCGGACCAACCCTATACAGCTTATCGGATGGTTCTTGAGGTGTGGCATCTGAATCGAATCAAGACAAACAGCAACGATATCAAACATGGAATAGTCGAATTGTAAACAATTGAAACCTATCAAATTCCATCCATCGTATGCTCCCGAAGGAGAGAGGTCCGGTCGGTTGATCCAAATCTCGTCCCATGAATGAAAATTCCAAATAGAATCTTTGTTCAATTTTTCAATCGGATCACCATTTTCATCGAAAAATCTATCCACCGTCAAGCTATTATTGGTATCATGTGCCGACATGTAATTGGTGACCACACGGCAAGGTATCCCGATGCATCGGCAAACTGTAACAAAGGAAACCGCCAAAAGTTAACACCAACCGAATAATGTAGATGGCGCGCGCACTCACTTACCAGTACAGGTTACACCGGAAAACACCCAACATTGGCCATATTTTACTGATTTTTTGCTACGATAATATTTCTGCAAAATGGCATCACTACCATGCCAATCGGTGGGCGGAGTACCGCCGGCGAATTTTTCATCCCAATTACCAACCACAATTCCTTTATCATCCACACTGTTGACAATGGCACCGATGTGGCGACAAACTTTGATTGGATCATTGCTATGGACAAAATGGAACGGAAATATGGATCGAATCAATCAATCGAAAATATGATCCAGGATCATACTTACCGATCTGCTGGTTTCAGTTTGCCAATGTGGCCCAAAGCATAGAGGCAAGCTTCCAGGATGTTTTGTTCGAACTGCGAAAACGGATGTAAGTGATGAACGATTTGAAAAAAATATTCAACAAAAAAAAAACAATGTCAATCTGAGCAATTATTACTTGAGCAAAATTCCAACTAGTCGGTTTCATTTGATCATGTGTACCACGGAAAATGATCCCTTGATCATTGAGAACATATTCATCCCTTGCGTAACGATCTTTCATGTAGACAGAATCATCTGGAATTCGAACAAAAAAGGACACAAATTACACCGATTGGATTGGATCAAGATTTTGTTGGTCAAAGTTTTACTTCGGTTCCAAGGATTGAATAGCATGAAGAATGTCTGTGAAATCGGATTGGATAGATACGAATCATCGATTCTGTTCGGAGATCGGGTATCAATCACCATACGATACTCTCCAATGATGGCGTCGGCCGAGCTGTTGATCTCAATGGTCATGGTACGATTCTCCACCGAGATTATTCTTGCGCTCCATTTACTTTCGGCCACCAACGATAATCGTCGGGCGTTACGTTCATCCATAACCGGCAGAATGATTTCCGTTCTATTACTATAGGTAGGGTTTGGTTCATCTTTGACCAGAAAAACAAAACTAACAACATCTTCGCTATAGCGAAACCTTCGTTCAAACGTAATCCTCAATTCGAATGGTTGACCACGGCGAACGATCAATCTGGGGCTGATTGGATTTCTGCTCAGATGAAACTTTTCCGTATGATGACGTCGACAATTGTGATCCACCAGAAAATTGACGCTATGAACCACCAAATCACCGGGACCTTGGAACAAATTTAAAACACACACACACCGATAATAGCAACGTTACCATAACGGCGGTACAACTAAAAACACTTGCATACTTGGAATCTCTGCAGCATAACGACCACTACTGGCCCAATCATCGGGCTTATATGGTTTTGTCGATCCTCTTGGTGGACAAAATCCTAGCGGACAGTTGCCCATGTTGCTGAAGTATACTGAATAATAAGACGATAACGATGATCGGTAAATCAAATCGGAATCATTCTACTTGGAAGGGCCGAGTAAGTATCCAGGATCGGTCCAGCACACGTAAAACACACACAAATCCAATTGATGATCAGGATTGATGCCAAATGATTTTGACCGCGAAGTTGTTGATTTTGTTGGCCGTCGTCGTCTTTGTAGTCCTCGTTCCACAATGCAGATCGAATTTGTTCATCGCGCGCGCAAACAAACGGTGCACCTGCTTTTGTGGTGGCTGGCCAGTGGCATCGAAACAACAAAAAAAAAGCGGCCAAGTATCCGCAGCACAAGTATCCTGAGGATATATTTTTTAAGAAGTATCCTCTTGAAGCGAATTGTGCGCTCCATTCTATCCATCACCACCACCACCGCCACCGCCATTACCATTACCACAACCACCATAATGTTGATGATGTTAATAAATAATCAGCGTAGGCTTCAAAAACGAAAAAAAGAGACAAAGACAGCGAAGCAGATTTGCCACCATAATAATGGAATGGATCGCGTTGTGGATATTCTTCCATTTCGAACACGTAAAATCAATAACACACTCCTTTTGGAACTCGAGCAAATCTTTTGTAATGAAGCCAAAAGTGGTAGCCACAAATGGATGTAGCATCCATACGATAGATTTTTCGTGTGTGTGTGTGTGTGTGTGTGGATAACAATGAGGACGATGATGATGATGACAAATACCACCCGCGACACTCGCGGATCCATTCTCTTGATGCCAATGTCCAATGTTCAATAACACTTGGTTGTTGTTTGTGTTGTTGTCCATAATTCCTTAACAAGTAAGGCCCGTGTTCGACAAACAAGACCAACAACAACAACAACATCAACCAAGTAATAAAACAAACAAACAAACAATATTCTCTAGAAATGGTAACAAGCCATACAAACGCGGCTCAATGACGAATTTTCTCGCCTGACCAAAACGGGAATGTGCGAAGAAATGGTAATTGTGTACTCGTATGCATTGTTTGCATGTCCAATGGTTAAACTTGATTTAATTCAAATCAAAATGATGATCGAGAACAAGCGAAAAAATCGCAATTACGTAGGATGTCGAAGTTTATGCTTGGAACCATGGATGATAATGAAAATATACTTGGTATATCCATGTCCAGATTTAAAATCGAACATCATCACCATCATCATTATCGTTCCATTTTGGAAACGGCTAACAAGAATGTCATTTTGGATGACATCTTATTCCATCCCCGAAACACATGTTTGTTTCGCTGATGGATCCGAATCTAATAAAAATCGTGAAACAATCATAATTATCAATAAGTGGGCAGGTAATAATGATCATGTATTGTGTGTTTCCACGCTTCCAAATGATTTTCGATCCAATGGGAAACCTGTCATTCGATCGTTCAAATTAGTATAAGGACATGGACGAATATTATTCCAACACCAACACACACGCCAATTTCATTATTATTCGTGGCTAATTATCATCGGAACCAAGGTGTATGTTTGGGCGCGAAATTTTCGTTTTTGCTGATTTTTTCCAATGCGCGCAAAAACCGGAAGAATATGGTTTTCCGCTTTTAATTGGAATCACACAAAAATATCAAAAAATCGTTTTTATTTTTTATCAAATAAATCAGTTGTTCAAGTGTCGTAAAAAAAAATGAAAGCAAATGGGCGATGAATACTGGATCAATTACTCAAAACATCACAATAATCGAGATCATCAATAGGTAAAAAAAAGCTGAGCAAAAAACATATAAAAAATTGCTTGGAAAACATGATTTATGGCCACCTTATTAGATGATATTTTGACATTGAAAGAACATGATCGAAACATTGCCTCCATTTTCACCATCATTATAGGGAGAGGGTGAAAATCCGGACCAAATTACAGAGTTCTAAACATAGTTAAGAAAACAACCCGTTGAGCCATTTCTTCAAAATCGTCGTAATCATCATCAAAATCTTCAGAGTCAAAATCATCACAGAATATAGCATAATCTTCAGGATCAAAATCATCATAATCATCAAAAGGATCATAATCATCATCATCAAAAGGATCATAATCATCATCATCAGAAGGAACATAATCATCACCAATGGCGGAGATAACAAAATCAATTTTATCAAAGTCTGATTCATCAATGTCGACAAGATATTTGATCCAAAATTCAGCTTCTTTTTCCAAGTACAACTTTTTGAAAATATCAAGAATGTTAGGCATGATATATTTTGACGTCATTTCATGGCTAAGACCTTGCCAATATGCCACTTGATATACTTCTTTGATTATATCACGGACAAGTTCTTTAGGATCGAGATCCTCATCATCATCAACCACTGAACATGGATTACAATAAAGCATTTTGTGGTCTTTGATTGTCAATGATTTGATCAGAATCTGTAAAGAATTTAATTGAAAAATAAAATTAAGAAAAATCCAAGGTATTGGTTCGATTGAAAAGGTTTCAAAAATAAAATCAGAATTTAAAAAATTGATTTCACGGTGAATCATTAGGATCAATTGGAGTAAACAAACAAATCATCATCATTTCAGTCTACAATGAAGATCATCAACTTCAAGACGAACTTACCACGTTTGCTGTTCGGAGTCCAAATTGAACCTGAAGGAATTACAAAAAAAAAATTAAAACCAAAAAATAATCAAAATAATCAATAATTTCGGATAGGGCTTTCGATTCTTTTCAGACATCCAAGGAAGTTGTTTAATCATTTTGATCATTTTATTAAATTATTGTCATCATAAAGAATCTTATGAGAATTCTGGACACATATAACTAATTTCAAACTTACCAAGCTCGATGTGACCTGTCGAAGACTGACTAGGAAAATGACCAAGAATAGGGACCCACGCTACATTTTATAAAGCTGGCAAAACACGTGGTTTCGGGACAATCCACAAACCTCATACAGTCCGACGTCTCTCAGAAACAGTGTTACGAAATTTAGAACTTTATTTTTTGTTTATTTTCATTTTCGTGTTGGCGTTTTCTGTGTTTTGATAATTTGTAAACAAATGACAAATAATTGTGATTTAACGACGATTCCTTGGACTGAATTCACCGTGGACAACCTCTCTTATTAATTTAAAAAATCTGTGATATCATCCGATGGCCAATAATGCCTTGCAAAAATCCAACTATATTATCACCTAATAATCAGGTATGATTTTTGATGATTAATTTTTTCCCTTATCATGAATGTTTTTCTCTGTAAAGGTTTCAGAATTTTGATTCTTTTTCGGCACCAAAAACCTTAATTGAAGATGGGTTTACAAACTATTTCGATTCTAACCGAAGGTGTTTGGGCATCATTGACTGGTGGATGGTTCTATGATAAGAAACAATCAGATTTTTCCAATCTGTTCCATCTTTACATTTGGCTCACATTTCTATATTTTCCATTCATCAATTATCTACTTTTTAATACATGGATTTCCTGGTTAATTTATTGTCTGTTCGTTGCCCTGATTTTCACCGTCGTCAAATCTATCAATGAATATTTTCATCGTATCTTTGACACTGGAAAATGCATCAAGGATGAAACCATTTCGGATGCTGATCCTGCTTCGAGTTCATTAATGTGCAATGATGGTGATTCTGCCGAAAAGGAAACACTGGAAATGGTTCCTCTTTCTCATAACGATGATGATGATCTGCAGCAGCCAATTTCCATCACTGAGGTGATCGCTGAAAACAATGTTACCATTGCAATTGAAACGAACAACAATAATGATGATAATTGTTCCAATGAAATAACGTCGAAAACCATCGATTTAAAAGCAGACGTACATTGCAATCACGATACTGATTCTTCGATTGGTAATTTATCATTGCTTTTCAAAAGTGAAGATGATGAAAATCGAGAATTTTTCGAAAACCAAAATTCCAAGGAAAATGCCATAAACTTGGTATCTGGGTCGGAAATATCCCTCTCCAACATGACAGCCGTTTATGCTAAAGGCAATTCTGCTAATAACTCCTTGGGAGTTTTAGAAAATAGCAATTCAAGTGAACAAATGCCCACATTTCGTAGGGCTCGTAGTGAGATTGAAACCATAAAAAGTTCGGATAAATCCTCCAAAACACCCCTGGTTCCACCATCTCATCCGGTGAGTTTGGAAGTTATCCATTCTAAAGAGCCTCATAAAAACAAACCCATTGCATTGGGTAAAAACCGTTTCGATAAAGATGAAATTGAAATGTTGGAAATAAAAACCCCGAAAAACGTTCAGCAAAAACCTGCAAAAACAGGCTCATCTCAATGGGAAGAATGGGAAGTGGACGAAAATTTCAATGTAAATAAAATGGGTCGCATCGAAGAGAATAGCGAAAAACCGATAGCCAGTTGTAGCAGTGCTTATTTCAAAAAAGATTGTGATTCAAGCGAAGATGGTGATGAAAGCGAAATATCATTGTGTACCAATGGTTCGATTAAGATTAACAAGAAGCTCTCCAAACAACCAATGCGAAAGGCTAGATTTTCTACAAACCGGAAACGTTCCAAATCATCAGCAGGACGATCAGCAGCTGCTCCAGATAATCACAAATGTTTGTATTATGAATTGAACGAACGTTTTCGTTCCAAACCAAGCAATATCGTTAATACATCCGATGAAGAATACGTCAATGAAGGTGTTAAGATTCATGTTCCGGGCAAAAAGCATAGTGGAAAGCATTTTTCAATGCCATATCGTTTGCAATATCAATCGGACACTTCATCATCTTTACCGTCATCCTCATCATCATCGATGGCAAGTGATGATAGAACGAAAGTTAAAACCGACATGGAACAGTATTCAATGAATTTTCCTTCTACATCATCCGGAATCATTTCCAAACCGGTGGATAATCGAAAACGAATGCGGGGAAAGTATGCGGCAAAAGCGCCCAAATATTTGTGGAATTCTAGTTTAGAAGAAAATTCCCTGATAAAATATGAGAAACGAAAATTGCAGCAAATGTTGATTGACCAACAAACGTTGAGTCCATATGCTTCCAAATCTCACAACACAGAGAATCCGGAATCTATTGATTTGAGAGGTTCACGATCCAATTCCATCAGGGATGGAGGTGAATCATCCAAGAATTCTGTTGTTTGTTTGCCTAGTTCTTCAAACATCATTGAAGAAATGTTGGCCATTCCTGGTTCACATTTGGCAACAAGTCATGAAGATACCACTGTTGGTGCTGTGCATGTTTTCCAAGATGAACGCGGCAATTGGTTTACCTACACGTTCGGTGAGAACAGCACTGGCATGGCTAAAGGATTATGTCCGCTGAATCCATTTTCTAAGGTGCCCTCCGTATCCAACAACAACGCGGATGCCAGTAATGAAGCTGGCGCCAAATTTAAATTCAACACCAACAATGCATTGATACCATCTAATTCCATTTATTACTTGAATAATCGTCTTTTGTCAATGGATTCTAATTCTGGCATTCCGTCCATCAATACTAACAACAATAATAATAATGGCAACAATACTGGTACGAATTTGGAACCAAGTAGGGATGGTTTGGTCATAATCAATGGTCATTCATCACAAACACCGGATTCAGTTGATACCAATTTGAGAAACATATACTTCGATCGGTTCCCGATGTTTGATCCCAATTCGGATGTTTGCAGTGGATTAGTATTGAACAATCAATCATTTTCACATTCGTTTCAACGATCACAGCAACAATTGAAAGCATCAAAATACTATTATGAGATGAAAATTTGTGATCTGTTCTCCTACAAGATTCGTTTTGATCGTCTGGAATTGTCAGCATTTTTAGATCGAAGTTTGACCAACGGTGAAATGATTTGTTCAATTTTGTTGGCCATACTTGTTGCAGTATTCTCCTCAATTTTGTTGCACAAAGAATTTTTCAAAGATATACGCTTGTTTGTTTTTTGTTTCGTTGTGGCTGGATCACAATACACCTTGTTGAAGGTGAGTGGCATAGTTTTTGTTTGTTCGATTGATTCTAATGAAAAAACAACATTGTTCCCAGAGTGTTCAACCGGATGCGGCATCGCCTACGCATGGCTTCAATAGAGTTGCAATCTATAGTAGGCCCATATATTTTTGTTTGGTTAGCGCCATAATATTGCTGTCCAATGAATATTATCATAGCGGTCAAACATGGATGGATGATAGCATATTGAAAATCTATGGTTTTAATTTGATCAATCGTGATCTATTTTTAGCCATCAGCAATGTTTCACAAACACTCATCTTGATTTTCCCGCTACTGTTCATGTTCGGATTGTTACCACAATTCAATACGTTCGTGATGTACATTTTCGAACACATTGACATACACATATTCGGTGGAACAGCTGCCACCATGGGAATGATTTCTGCCACTTATTCAATCGTTCGAAGTATTTTGGCCGTTGGATTTCTATATCTTTGCGCTCATTTGTTCAACATCAAAGAACAACAGCGTACACCATCATTTTCAGTATTCTGTGGCATCCTGGTGGCCGTTTCATATCTGCTTAGTCGTTCAACAAGTGATCCATCCTTACTGTGGAATGTGATTTATGAATTTTTGAAAACGATCAAAAATTTCACAATCAGTTTGATAACCAATTCCAAATCTAAATCAGGTTCAACCCCAACACCGGCATCTACCACTGTTCCGATCAGTAACTCCCAGAGTGATTCATTGAAATCCTCACGATCCAAAACGGATGAATCCATTGAGGCACTGATTGATCCGTTGCCGGAAAAATTGAAAAATATCGCACTATCTCGTTTCGAATCAGATATGATCACTTGTATCTTCGTGACCATAAGCGTATTCAGCGTACATGTTAGCTCCATATTCAAGTTGCAGCCATTTTTCAATGATTACATAACCATCGTGGCCATTGTTTGGAGCTTTCTGCTGCACTATCTGCTACCACAATTCCGAAAACAATTACCATGGCTATTTTTTTCCAGCCCGATTTGTAAATCTCATGAATACAAAAAATTCGAAGTATCCAGACCAGCTAAAAATATGTGGTTCGAAAAAGTTCAAGCTTGGCTTTGGTTGATCGAAAAGAATATTCTTTATCCTCTATTGTTTTTGGGATACATCACCACCGATTGTCCACTGTTGATCAAAAACTATGGGCCCAATTTGGGATTATTTTTTTTGGTTTTGTTTGGTTTCAAAAGTTTACGCAGCTCATTCAACGATCCATCCCATAATTACATTATCGTCATATTCACCCATCTATTCTTTACTTACGATTTTCGTGCATTCATCCAAGATCATGATAATATTTTCTTGTTGAACTACTTCATAATGTCGTTCGTTTATTACAAGGTATTCATCCTCCGGCCAATGTTTCAATGTTAATCGTGTGTTTGCTCTTGTTCTTGATTAGGTCACGGATTTTTTGCTCAAATTTCGATTTGTGATCACCTATGTAGCACCATGGCAGATAACTTGGGGATCAGCATTCCATGCTTTCGCACAACCATTCAGCGTACCACGTAATCTAGTATTCCGATTGAGATTGTTCTCCATTTTATTTAAAAGCCTTTTTTCACATGTCCAGATTCCGCCTTGTTATTGGTGCAAATATTCGTTTCATCTTTGCTTTCAGCTCCACTGCAGCCAATACTTGGCAGCGCAATTTTTTTCACTTCATACGTCCGACCAATCAAGTTCTGGGAACGTGATTACAAGTATGATGAAATTCTTTTTGCTTTGAAACGTCAGATTGTACGATGGAATCTTTTACTTTTCTCCACCAGCACCAAACGTGTGGATCATTCCAATACTCGGTTGGCGTCCCAGATAGACAAAGCCCAAATTGGTTCCGATGATAATAATCTTAATTCGATTTTTTATGAACATTTAACACGATCATTGCAACATTCACTGTATGGTGATCTGGCATTAGGTCGCTGGGGCGATGTATCCCAAGGTGATTGTTTCGTATTGGCCAGTGATAATCTTAACTGCTTGTTGCATATCATCGAACTTGGCAATGGTTTTGTCACTTTTCAAGTAAGAGGTCTGGAATTTCGTGGTACCTATTGCCAACAACGCGAAGTTGAAGCAATCACCGAGAACGTCAGTGATGATGATGGATGTTGTTGCTGCGAAACGCCTCGTTTCAACGGTGTTCTATCGATCAATGCTGCCTTCAATCAAAGATGGCTTTCGTGGGAGGTCACACAAACCAATTATGTTTTGGAAGGTTATTCCATTTCCGAGCACATTGCTTCGACCATTGTTCAACCCTATGATCTACGAAAAGCATTGATAAATTATTATGTTAAATCAATTATTTATTTCTGTATAACCAACGAGAATTTCATCAAATGGATTAATAACGAAGACATACGCGATTCTTTGGACTATTTGAATGAAAAAAACTTTGTCGATCTGGATCCAACATTCAATTATAACATAGATGATGATTATGATATTCTTGCTTCCGGTGTAACTCGTTCTGCATTCAAATCATGTTACCGGGATTGGATCAAATATTGTATCGACCAAGGAGTGAATCCAACCAATCTGAATGAAGTGAAGAAAAATGAAGAATCCGTAATTACACTGTGTTTTGGTTTGAGTTTGCTGGCAAGACGTGCACTCGGTACAGCTTCGCATCATAATTCTGCATTGATGAATGTGGAATTCTTTCTTTATGGATTTCATGCTCTGTTCAAAGGAGATTTTCGGATCCACTGCCCTCGTGATGAATGGGTGTTTCAAGATATGGACTTTCTCAACAAAGTTGTTTCACCCAGTGTTCGGATGTCGTTGAAACTTCATCAAGATCAATTTATAAATTATGAAGAATATGAAAACTCCAAAACATTGTTTGAATCCATTTCACAGTATCAAAAATCCATGGT
Source organism: Amerodectes protonotaria (assembly GCA_025882695.1). Classification (NCBI taxonomy): domain Eukaryota; kingdom Metazoa; phylum Arthropoda; class Arachnida; order Sarcoptiformes; family Proctophyllodidae; genus Amerodectes; species Amerodectes protonotaria. The sequence goes on from JAOZJS010000984.1 coordinate 13,555, forward strand.
GATCTCGCATGAAGCGGATCCGGTGTGGAGGAAAGCCATCTTGTCTAATGTACCATCTTTGTTGGCATTGCGACATGTTTTCGACGAGGGCACAGATCATTACAAAGTGATCATGTTGAATAAACGATTCTTGAATTTTCGTATCATCAAAATCAATCGCGAATGTGTTCGCGGATTATGGGCCGGACAACAACAGGAACTGATATTCTTGAGGTTTGTGTCTTTTTTTCAAATAAGTTAATTTGTCGAATTCCGATTTTTTTTCGGATTAGAAATCGCAACCCGGAGAGAGGGTCCATACAGAATGCCAAACAAGTGTTGCGTAACATTATTAATTCTTCCTGTGATCAACCAATCGGATATCCGATCTATGTATCACCTTTGACTACATCATTTTCAGAGACAAGTGCTTCTTTGAATCAAATCATTGGTCCATCGCTTAGTTTTTCAATCTTCAAGAGAGCCATTGTTGGATTTTATAACAAGTATAATTTGATCTTTCAAATGATTATTCTGTATGCTAACTCTTGTCTTGTTTCAACAATATTAAGAATCCGAAATCGTTGTAATGAAGTTTGTAGCAGTAATAGCCGACAACAAACTGAATTAAATTTCACTGCAGCTCGTCTTACCAAAAGCGAATCGAATGATCGGGGTTGGTTGACAATGGATTTTTATTTGGATTCATTTTATATTCAATTTCAATTCTATTCTTAAAATTTTACAGGCCTCGATGATCCTAACAGTGCCAAAGGTTCATTGATTGTTTCAACTCATCCTCAAATAGTCCAATTTTCAAATTATAGTCAATACATGAAAAAACGAGTCCTCAAAACTAATGATGAAGAAGCATTACATTCTAATAGCAGTAATCTAGTCAACAGAAACGTTATTTCTTTGTTACAGAATTCCTTAAATCATCAACCAGAATCACCTTCATCTAATGTTGGCAATCCCGTCAGTGGAAGTTCCAAAACAACACCTGTTGTCCAGTCGGATATATCGATGGTCACCCTGGAACAACATTCTAAATCTATTATAGTTGAAAAAGGTTTATCGCTTCCGAAGGGAGATGCTGTTTAACTCTTTGTGCATGATTCTTTGCTGCCATTGAAATACATGTGCTAATATCCTAAATATAAATCAATTAAAAATCAGCCTCATGTGATTTTCTTACGATAATAACCATTGAAAGTTGACTTCACTGCATTGCATTTTCTTTTGCGTTTCATGTTCGATTCAGTAAAGTCGAATCGATTTTTTCAAAACCATTTTTAAAAGAATAGCTCAACGATTTTATTTGGGAAAAGACCGCCGGTCGATCTTTTAAATTGCCCATTATAACAGGGAGGACCATCTCTGTTCATCGACTACGGTTCACAGAGAGGAGTTAAATGACTCAAGTTGTATAGTTGATTTTTCTGACCTATGACTCCCTAGTTGATAATCAAGTCATTCGAAACCGCTGCTTTGTCCATTTGCACGTTAGCTCTCGTCTTGGACGGTCGTTCATTCGCACACTGGCTCTCGTGTCCTGGATGGTTGTTTTGCATGTCCTCGCGGTAAGTTATTAATTTTTTTTTATTATTTTTCATTCAATTTAAATCTAGCTGACATAGCTAAAGATGGAAGACCCTAGATAGCCCTAATCCAGTTAGTTATTGACTAATCTACTTTTCTGCTTTGCTCTGATCCCTTGACAATGGAAATGGCCTATCATATTCTGTTTTTCCTGGGCACATCATTCTTCTACCAAATTCAAACATAGATTGAAGTCTTTTTGGTAGTAATACATGGGGACCACACCTGGTCAGTTTGAAGCCCGGGAGTTCAAAGATTTTTGTCAAAATCATGATATCCGCTGGCACACGTCCAAAGCCTTCAACGGACGGTTTGGGAGCTATTGGAAGCCATATGTGGTCGAAAATCAGAAAGGGGAAAATGACCATAACATCCATGTTACCATTTTTCGGCAAAAAGGAAACTTGTCAGCAGATGGCAGCAGAAAATGCAATGCAGTGAAGCCAACTTTCAATGATTGGGTTCATATTTGATTCAACAGGTGGCAGTCCCCTCAGGCTGAGCTGACATTTGATTCAACAGGTGGCAGTCCCCTGATGTTGTGTTCACATTTGATTCAACAGGTGGCAGTCCCCTGATGTTGAGTTCACATTTGATTCAACAGGTGGCAGCCCCCTGAGGCTGAGTTCACATTTGATTCAACAGGTGGCAGCCCCCTGAGCTTTGGTTC
>JAOZJS010000985.1:0-15793 GCA_025882695.1 Amerodectes protonotaria
AACCGTAGGTGAGTAGCTACCCCTGTCCTCCCAAGTTCGAACTAGCCGCTAGTCCCAGACGGTGTTAACACCCCCCCTTGCGCCAGCAAACCCAACCACCCCAAACATGCAAATAATCTGCGCCAGCAGACAAATCCCCGCGGATCATCCGCATTTTGCACCGCACTATCTTGCAAGATCCGCTTCAAGCGGGTATAAAGCTTGAATCACTTCCAGCCGAACCGAGTTTTCGCCATGAGCGCTCTGTTTTATTTTTACTTTTTTGGTTATCTCAGACCGCTGGCGGATCGAGAGGAGTGATGGCGCGCAACGCGCAACCGAATTCCCGAAAGACCGCCGGCAGATCCGGCGGTTTTTTTTTGCTCCCGCTGGATTGTCTTTCCCGGCCAACCCTATAAGCCACTGCAAGACCGTATCGAACACCTGGAGAACCTAGCATGCCCCCGCACAACACCGATGACGTCCGGATCCGCGAACTGAAGGAGCTCGCGCCGCCCGCCCACCTGATTCGCGAACTCCCCTGCAGCGAAACGGCGGCCGACACGATCTACAACTCGCGCGCCGCGATGCACCGCATCCTGCACGGCATGGACGACCGCCTGATCGTGATCATCGGGCCGTGCTCGATTCACGATCCGAAGGCCGCGCTCGAATACGCGAGCCGCCTGATCGAGCAGCGCAAGCGCTTCGCGGGCGAACTGGAAGTGGTGATGCGCGTCTACTTCGAAAAGCCGCGCACGACGGTGGGCTGGAAGGGGCTGATCAACGATCCGTACCTCGACAACAGCTTCAAGATCAACGACGGCCTGCGCATCGCACGCTCGCTGCTGCTCGACATCAACAATCTCGGGCTGCCCGCCGGCACCGAATACCTCGACATGATCAGCCCGCAGTACATCGCGGATCTCGTGTCGTGGGGCGCGATCGGCGCGCGCACGACCGAATCGCAAGTGCACCGCGAATTGGCCTCGGGCCTGTCGTGCCCGGTCGGCTTCAAGAACGGCACCGACGGCAACGTGAAGATCGCGGTCGACGCAATCAAGGCCGCGTCGCAGCCGCACCATTTCCTGTCGGTCACGAAGGGCGGCCATTCGGCGATCGTCTCGACCGCGGGCAACGAGGACTGCCACGTGATCCTGCGCGGCGGCCGTGCGCCGAACTACGACGCGGAAAGCGTCAACGCGGCCTGCAACGAGATCGGCAAGGCCGGCCTGGCCGCACGCCTGATGATCGACGCGAGCCATGCCAACAGCTCGAAGAAGCACGAGAACCAGATCCCCGTGTGCGCCGACATCGGCAGCCAGATCGCGGGCGGCGACGAACGCATCGTCGGCGTGATGGTCGAGTCGCACCTCGTGGACGGCCGGCAGGATCTCAAGGAAGGCACCGAGCTCAAGTACGGCCAAAGCATCACCGACGCGTGCATCAACTGGGAAAGCAGCCTGCAGGTGCTCGAAGGCTTGGCAGAAGCGGTCAAGGCGCGCCGCGTGACGCGCAGCACCGGCGGTAATTGAACACGGGCGCCGCTTAAGGCGCGCCCGGCGCGGCGGCTGACCAGGCAGTCGCCGCGCTCCCCCTCACTTGCCGTACGGTGATACGGCTCGGCTTATTCGGCCGCCTCGCCCGCCTCCGCGCTCTCCGCGCGGCCACGCTGCCACAGCACATCGCTCCCGCCCGCCGCGCGATTCAGCACGCGCGCCAATACGAACAGCAGATCCGACAGCCGGTTCACGTAGCGCCGCGGCGTCTCGTGAATGGTTTCGTGCGCGCCCAGCGCGACGATCGACCGCTCCGCGCGGCGGCATACCGTGCGGCACACGTGCGCGAGCGCCGCGCCGCGCGAGCCGCCCGGCAGGATGAATTCCTCGAGCGGCGGCAGCTGCGCGTTGTAGTGCGCGAGCCACGCGTCGAGACGCGCGAGGTGCGCGTCGCTCAGCACCGTATAGCCCGGAATGCACAGCTCGCCGCCCAGATCGAACAGGTCGTGCTGGATCGTCAACAGCCGTTCGCTCACATCCTCGGGCAGTTTTTCGGCGAGCAGCACGCCCAGGTTCGAATTGAGCTCGTCCACGTCCCCGATCGCCGCGATGCGCAGCGAATCCTTGGCCACGCGGCTGCCGTCGCCGAGGCCCGTGGTGCCGTCGTCGCCCGTACGCGTCGCAATCTTGCTCAACCGTTTACCCATCTCGCGCGCACTCCTCGTCTGTGTGTTGTTTGCTGCGCCATTATCGCAAGCCGCCGTCCGGAGCGCGCGTTTTCCATCGTAGAATGATCCGACCCGCCGCCGCGCGCGGCCGATCCCAGCGACAACAGACAACCCAGGCGGGCCCCGGCCCGAGCCGGAGGAGACATGAACGCCACTGCCGAGGCGCCACTCGATTGGCCGGCCGCCGAGCGTGCGCAGCGCCAGCGCGAAGTCGTGCAGGCGCTGATGGCCGTGCTGCCCACGCACTGCCTGCTGTACCGCGAGGAAGACACGGCCGCGTACGAATGCGACGCAATGCCGGCCTACCGCCGCCTGCCGCTCGCCGTGGCGCTCCCCGAAACCGAATCGCAAGTGCAGCGCATCGTGCAGATCTGCCGCCGCATGAGCGTGCCGATCGTGCCGCGCGGCGCGGGTACGAGCCTGTCGGGCGGCGCGCTGCCGATCGAGCAAGGCATCGTGCTGTCGCTCGCGCGCTTCACGCAGATCGTCGAAGTCGATCCGTACGGACGCACCGCGACGGTCCAGCCCGGCGTGCGCAATCTGGCCATCTCCGAAGCGGCCGCGCCATACGGCCTCTACTACGCGCCCGATCCCTCGTCGCAAATCGCCTGCACGATCGGCGGCAACGTCGCCGAGAACTCGGGCGGCGTGCACTGCCTCAAGTACGGCCTGACCGTGCACAACGTGCTGCGCGTGCGCGCGGTCACGATCGAAGGCGAGATCGTCGAGTTCGGCTCGCTCGCGCCCGATACGCCGGGCCTCGATCTGCTCGCCGTGCTGATCGGCAGCGAGGGCATGTTCGCGATCGCGACCGAAATCACGGTCAAGCTGATCCCGCGGCCGCCGCTCGCGCAACTGATCATGGCCAGTTTCGACGACGTCGTGAAGGGCGGCGAAGCCGTCGCCGCGATCGTCGCGTCGGGCCTGATCCCGGCCGGCCTCGAAATGATGGACAACCCCGCGACGCGCGCCGTGGAATCCTTCACGCAGGCCGGCTACGATCTCGATGCCGCCGCGATCCTGCTGTGCGAAGCCGACGGCACGCCCGAGGAAGTCGCCGAGGAAATCGCGCGCATGGCCGCCGTGCTGCGCGAACACGGCGCAACGCGCCTCGTGGTGTCGCGCACCGAGGCCGAGCGGCTGCGCTTCTGGTCGGGCCGCAAGAATGCGTTTCCGGCCGCGGGGCGCGTCGCGCCCGACTACTACTGCATGGACGGCACCGTGCCGCGCCGCCAGATCGGTCCGCTGCTCGCGCGCATCGAGCGCATGGAGGTGCGCTACGGCCTGCGCTGCATGAACGTGTTCCATGCGGGCGACGGCAATATGCACCCGCTGATCCTATTCGATGCGAACGATCCGCAGCAATTGCACCGCGCGGAGGAATTCGGCGCCGACATCCTCGAGACCTCGTGGAACTCGGGGGCACCGTGACCGGCGAGCACGGCGTCGGCACCGAGAAGCTCAACTCGATGTGCGTGCAGTTCTCCGCGGCCGAGCGCGAGACGTTCTTCGACGTGAAGCGCGCGTTCGACCCGCGCATGCTGCTGAACCCCGACAAGGGCATCCCGACGCGCGCGCGCTGCGCCGAATACGGGCGCAGGCACGTGCGCGGCGGCCTGCTGCCGCGCCCCGACCTGCCGCGCTTTTGACGCGGAGCGCGTCGGGCCGCGGCGCGGCCGCTGCCGGGTCCGCGCGGCGCCGCGCGCATTTATGGGGGCGCTGTCACCTAGGGGATCGCCCGACTGCGCGCGCGCGTGGCGTCAGTACAATCGATCGCAGCCAGCCATTGCCGCGGGCCGCATCAGAAGATCACATTCAACGAGACGCCAGGGCATGAAACAGCAAGATATCGTCGCCGGCTGGAGCGAACGGGTCCGCGCGGCGAGCGACGCAGGCCAGGCGTTGCGCTTTCGCGGCGGCGGCACCAAGGACTGGTACGGACAGGCGCTCGAGGGCGAGATTCTCGACACGCGCGCCTATCGCGGCATCGTCGATTACGATCCGGCCGAGCTCGTGATCACAGCGCGCGCGGGCACGCCGCTCGCGCAAGTCGAGGCTGCGCTCGCCGAGGCGCGCCAGATGCTGCCGTTCGAGCCGCCCCACTTCGGGCCCGACGCCACGCTGGGCGGCACGATCGCGGCCGGCCTCGCGGGCCCACGGCGCGCGACGGCCGGCGCCGCACGCGATTTCGTGCTCGGCACGACGCTCATGAACGGGCGCGGCGAGGTGCTGCGCTTCGGCGGCCAGGTGGTCAAGAACGTGGCCGGCTACGACGTCTCGCGCCTGATGGCCGGTTCGCTCGGCACGCTCGGGCTGATGCTCGACCTGTCGATCAAGGTGCTGCCGCGCCCCGCCGCCGAACTCACGCTGCGCTTCGAGATGAGCGCGACCGACGCGGTGCGCCGCCTCAACGAATGGGCGGGCCGGCCGTTGCCGATCAGCGCCAGCGCGTGGTGCGACGGCATGCTCGCGGTGCGTCTGTCGGGCGCGGAAGCCGCGGTCAAGACCGCCAAGACCGTGCTCGACGGCGACGCGGTCGACGCGATCGAAGCCGAACGTTACTGGGCCGCCCTGCGCGAACACAGCGATCCGTTCTTCGCGCACATCCCGCCCGGCAGCGCGCTGTGGCGCCTGGCGCTGCCGACCACGGCCGAGCCGCTGCAGCTGCCCGGCGCAGTGCTCATGGAATGGGGCGGCGCGCAGCGCTGGTGGATCACGCATGCCGACGCGCATACGGTGCGCGTGAGCGCCAAGCAGGCCGGCGGCCACGCCACGCTGTTCCGCGCGAGCGCGGCCTACACGAGCAGCGAGGGCGTGTTCACTGCGCTGCCCGCGCCCATCATGAGAATTCACCGCGGCCTCAAGGCAGCCTTCGATCCCGCGGGCGTGTTCAACCGTGGGCGCCTCTACCCCGACTTCTGAACCCGATGCAGACCGATCTCGCCGCCTCCATCCGCGCCACGCCCGACGGCGAAACCGCCGACGCGATCCTGCGCAAGTGCGTGCACTGCGGGTTCTGCAACGCCACGTGCCCGACCTATCAGATCCTCGGCGACGAACTCGACGGTCCGCGCGGCCGCATCTACCTGATCAAGCAGATGCTCGAGGGCGGCCGGGTCACGCGCAGCACGCAGCAGCATCTGGACCGCTGCCTGACCTGCCGCAGCTGCGAATCGACGTGCCCGTCGGGCGTCCAGTACGGCAAGCTCGTGGAGATCGGCCGCAAGCAGGTGGCGCGCCAGGTGCCGCGCTCGTTCACGCAGCGCGTGCTGCGCTTCGCGCTCGCGAGCGTGCTGCCGAACGCCGCGCTGTTCGCCACGCTGCTGCGGCTCGGCCAGCAGCTGCGCCCGCTGCTGCCGCCGCTGCTGCGCGACAAGGTGCCTCCGCACGAGCGCGCGGGCGAGATGCCCGATACGGTGCGGCCGCGCAAGATGCTGATGCTGGCCGGGTGCGTGCAGCCCGCGATGCTGCCGAACATCAACGTCGCCACGGCGCGCGTGCTCGACGCGCTCGGGATTCAGACCGTCGTCGCGCCCGAGGCGGGCTGCTGCGGCGCGATCCGCCAGCATCTCGACTACCAGGAGGCCGCGCTCGACGACGCGCGCCGCAACATCGACGCATGGTGGCCGTTCATCGAACAAGGCGCCGAGGCGATCGTCATGAACGCGTCGGGCTGCGGCGCGATGGTGCGCGAATACGGCCATCTGCTGCGCCACGACTCCGACTATGCCGAGCGCGCGCAACGCGTGTCGGCGCTCGCGAAGGACATCGGCGAAATCCTCTCGCGCCACGAGGGAGAGCTCGCCACGCGCGCGCGGCGCCGCGAGGTCGAGCGCGTCGCCTATCATCCGCCGTGCACGCTCCAGCACGGGCAGCAGTCGCGCGGGCACGTCGAGCGCGTGCTCGCCGCGCTCGGGCTGCAGGTCATGCTGCCCGCCAACAGCCATCTGTGCTGCGGCTCGGCGGGCACCTATTCGCTGTTGCAGCCCACGCTCTCGCACGAGCTGCGCGCGCGCAAGGTGGCGAGCCTCGAAGCGCTCGAACCGCAGATCATCGTATCGGGCAACATCGGCTGCATCTCGCATCTGCAAAGCGGCACCGCTACGCCCGTGGCGCATTGGATCGAACTCGTCGATCGGATGCTGAGCCGCTGACGGACCGCTCGGAGGCGCACACGCGCGCCTAGCGAGGACCGCGCCCCTCGCTAGGCGCCATCACCATCGCCCTCGCCCGTATAATTTCGCTCTACGCGGCCGCCGTCCGAACGTGCGGCCGGCCGATTGTTTTCTCGCACCGCATTCCATGTCCGATCTCGCTGCCCGGCTCGACGCCGTGCGCCACCGCATCGACGAGGCCGCGCGCGCCGCCGGACGCGCGCCGGGCTCGGTCGGCCTGGTGGCCGTCTCCAAGACTTTCCCCGCCGACGCCGTGCGCGCCGCCCATGCGGCCGGCCAGCGCGCGTTCGGCGAGAACTACGTGCAGGAGGCGCTCGGCAAGCTCGCCGAACTCGCCGATCTGCGCGCGTCGCTCGAATGGCATTTCATCGGGCCGCTGCAATCGAACAAGACGCGCCCCGTCGCCGAGCAGTTCGACTGGGTGCATTCGGTCGACCGCGTGAAGATCGCCGAACGCCTGGCCGAGCAGCGCCCCGCGCATCTGCCGCCGCTCAACGTGTGCCTGCAGGTCAACATCAGCGGCGAGGCGTCGAAGAGCGGCGTGACGCCCGCTGCGGCCGCCGAGCTCGCGCGCGCCGTGGCGGCGCTGCCCGCCTTGCGGCTGCGCGGACTCATGGCGATTCCCGAACCGGCGGACCTCGCCGCGACGGCCACGCCCGATGACGCGGCTGCCGCGCAACGTGCGCCGCACCGCGCGCTGCGCACCCTGTTCGACGAGTTACTTGTACAGGGCTTCGCACTCGATACGCTGTCGATGGGCATGTCGGCCGATCTCGAAGCCGCCGTGGCCGAAGGCGCAACACTCGTACGCATCGGCACCGCGATTTTCGGCGCGCGCCATTACGCGGAGCGCCCCAGCGGCGTGGCCTGATGCTGCCCGGCCTTGCGTGGCCCGACCTTACGCGGCCCGGCCTTACGCGGCCCGGCCCGATTCACTCTTTCTCACGACGGAACCCCTCATGAAAATCGCATTCATCGGCGGCGGCAACATGGCGAGCGCCATGATCGGCGGCCTGCTCAAGCGCGGCGCGGCAGCACAGGACCTCTACGTGATCGACGTCAACGACGCGGCGCGCGAACACGCGGCCAAGGCATTCGGCGTACGCACCGGCGCGTCCATCGACGCCACGCTCGACGGCTACGACGCGCTCGTGCTGGCCGTCAAACCGCAAGCGCTCAAGGACGTGGCCGCGGCGCTCGCGCCGCATCTGCACGGCGCGCTCGTGATCAGCATCGCGGCCGGGATTCGCGGCACGGATCTGTCGCGCTGGCTCGGCGACTACGGCCGCGTGGTGCGCGCGATGCCGAATACGCCCGCGCTCGTCGGCCTCGGCGTGGCCGGGCTTGCCGCGCTGCCGGGCGTCGACGAAGCGGGCCGCGCGCTGGCCACGCAAGTGCTCGGCGCGGTCGGCGAAACGGTCTGGTTCGGCGAAGAGGCGCAGCTCGACGCCGTGACCGCCGTCTCGGGCAGCGGCCCCGCCTACGTGTTCTATTTCATCGAAGCGTTGCAGGAAGCCGCGCGCCAGCTCGGCCTCGGCGACGAACAGGGCCGCGCGCTCGCGGTCGCGACGTTCGTCGGCGCGGCGCAGCTCGCGCAGCAATCGCACGAACCGATCGGCGTGCTGCGCGAGCGCGTGACCTCGAAAGGCGGCACGACGGCCGCGGCACTCGCGTCGTTCGACGTCCAGGGCATCAAGGACGCGATCGTGCGCGGCGTACTGGCCGCGCAGGCGCGCGCCGTGGAAATGGGCGACGAACTCGGCGCCGCATAAAAGCAAACGCCGAATGCGCGGTCCGGCATTCGGCGTTGATCGACTGACGACTAGTGACTAACGGTTGACGCGAGCGGCATCGCGACACGCGCCGCTCGCGCGTGACATCAAATCCGCCTCACCTCGCCGCGCAGCCCGAGTCGTCGAGCCGCACGCGGCCCCTTCACTCCCCTCACTGCCCCGCGAACAGATACTGCGCGGCAATTCCCGCGAACAGCAAACCCCCGAGCCAGTTGTTGTGCCGGAACGCGGCGAAACAGGCCATGCGGTCGCGGTCCTTGATCAGCGTGTAGTGATAGATCGAGCACGCGCCCGCGAGCACCCAGCCGACCCAGTACGCGGGCCCGAAATGCAGCGCGTAGCCGATCCATGCGTAAATCGCGAGCATCCGCGCATAGCAGATCATGATCGCGGCGACGTCGAAGCGACCGAACGTGATCGCCGACGTGCGCATGCCGATTTTCAGGTCGTCGTCGCGGTCGACCATCGCGTAGGCCGTGTCGTACGCGACCGACCAGAACACGTTCGCGAGCAGCATCAGCCACGCGAGCGGCGGCACGCTGTCCTGCACGGCCGCGAACGCCATCGGGATGCCGAAGCCGAACGCGATGCCGAGGTAAGCCTGCGGAATCGCGAAGAAACGCTTGAAGAACGGATAGGTGCCCGCCACGACCACGGCGATCAGCGACAGCTCCTTGGTCAGCGCATTGAGCGGCAGGATCAGCAGGAACGCGGCCAGCGCCAGACCGGCCGCGAGCGCGAGCGCCTCCCACGCCTTGATCTTGCCCGACGTGAGCGGCCGCTGCGCGGTGCGTTTGACGTGGCGGTCGAAATCGCGGTCGGCGTAATCGTTGATCGCGCAGCCGGCCGAGCGCATCAGCACCGTGCCGAGCGCGAAGATCACGAGCAGGTTCAATGCGGGACGGCCATGCGCGGCGATCCACAGCGCATTGAGGGTCGGCCACAGCAGCAGCAGGCTGCCGATCGGCTTGTCCATGCGGATCAGCCGCCAATAATGGGGAAGACGAGCGAGCATCGGGAAAACACGGCACCTAGGAAGGAGATGCCGGCATTGTAAACGGCTCGGCGCGGACCGGTGGGCGGGGTGGATGGTGCGGGTCTCACGCCGGCGCGCTGCCGCCGGCAAACCCTGCCGTCAGGCGGTGGCGCGGCGTTTCAATGGTGCAGTCCGAACATGCTGTGCCACAACGTGCTGAAAAGATTCGCGTGCGTGCGCTCGCCGGGTGCGCCGTGCCCAGCGTCGCCGGGTGCGGCCTCTGGCGCAGGCTCGTCCGCGGATGTGGCTGCGGCTCGCGGCGCGTGACGGGGCTCGCGCTCGGTCCGCTTGGTTCGAGACGATGCGGCGGAGTCAGGCTCCCGGCCGGTCGCGGCGGCGCCCGCCGGCGTAGCCCCCTCTTCCTCTTGAGAGCCCGGCTTGCCGCCCCGCGCCTGCCTACCCGCCTCCGCCTGCCGCGACGTATGCAGCGCGACCACGCTGCCCGCAATCCGTCCGGCGAGTTCCGCGTCGCAATCGCTGCCGAGCAGCACGCCGAACACCACGTCGCGGTTGTGTCCCTGTTCCGCGAACCGCATCGCCATGGACACGAAGCGCGCATATTCGGCGTCGCGCTGCGCCTGCAGGCGCTCCTCTTCTTCGCGCAACTGCGCATAGCGCTGCATTTCCGCGGCATAGACGGCGTCGTAGATTTTCCGCTGCGCCGGGTCCGACAGAATCGCGTAAGCCTCTTTGATCTCCTGGAAACGCGCGTGCGCGGCCGTCTCGCCCCCGACGTTGCGATCGGGATGCGCCTGCATCGCGGCGCGCCGGTAGCCGCGCTTGAGCTCGTCGTCGGTGGCGTCTTCGCTTACGCCCAGCATTTCATACAGCGTCGTCATCGCTCGCGTGAATCAAGTGGCTTCGAGCGGATCGTAGCACGCCCCTTAGATGCCCAATTTCCGCTCGCTCATCCATTTGACGATCGCCGGATCGCGATGCGAAAAGAAGCCGCTTTGCCCGGTTTCCAACGTGGCGATCAGCGCGAGGTCCGCTTCGGCCAATTGGAAATCGAACACATCGAGGTTCTCGACCATTCTCTCCTTGCGCACCGACTTCGCGAGCGCCACGAGCCAGCGCCGCACGACCTGCCGGAGCACCCGTGCATCCGCTTCCGTTTCGAGAGCTGCGCCATCTATCGGCGGGATTTCGAACATCGCGGCAAACGCGTGCGCATCGACGTGGGCGGCCCGACGACGCTCGGCAATCTCAACTTGATGATCGAAGCGACGCTCAACGGCATCGGCATCGCCTGGGTGCCGGACTATCTCGCGGCCGAACCTCTAGCCTCGGGGCGGCTCGTGCAATTGCTTGCCGAAAGGAGCTCGACGTTTCCCGGGCTCTGCCTCTATTACCCCGCGAACCGTCATCCGCCCATCACGCTGCGGCTGTTCGTGGACGCGGTGCGGAACTGGAGCAAGCAGCAAGCAGCAAGCGGGCGCATTCTAAGCGGACGCATCGCCATCGCAAAAAGACACGTGCGCCCTCCCTTGCTCATCAAGCCTCGCGCCCATCCGGCACGATCACAGTTTATTTAATTAGTTATCCATATAAGATACGACGCGAGATCGTTCGCAAACCGTGCGATCCCATGCCCATCCAGCGATTTCACCAGACAGAGGGGTAAGCAGCATGACCCATGACTTTCCAGGTACACGCACGCCGCGCCGCGCATTCCTGTCGGACATGTCCAAGCTGGCCTCAGCGGGCCTCGTATGCGGCTGGGCCCCGCTCTATCGAATCCCCGCCCACGCGCAGAGCGCCGGCGCCGCGCCGCCGAACTTCCCGTCCGCCATTCTGCTCTACAAGCAGGCATTCCAGAACTGGAGCGGCGAGATCGCGGTGCCGAACGTGTGGACTGCCGCGCCGCGCACGGCCGCCGACGTCGTTACGATCGTCAACTGGGCGCGCGCGAACGGCTACCGCGTACGCGCGCGAGGCCATATGCACAACTGGTCGCCGCTCACGCTCGATCCGAGCGCCGCGCCCGCGAACGTCGTGCTGCTCGACACCACGCAATCGCTGACGCGCGTCAGCGTCGATACCTCTGCCGTCCCCGCGCGCGTCACCGCGCAAACAGGCGTCTCGCTCGAAACGCTGCTCGTGGCCTTGGAACGCTACAACCTCGGCGTCGTGGCCGCGCCCGCGCCGGGCGACATCACGCTCGGCGGCGCACTCGCGATCGACGCGCACGGCACGGCCGTGCCCGCGATGGGCGAGGCGTTACAGCCGGGTCATACCTACGGTTCGTTGAGCAACCTCGTGATATCGCTGACCGCGGTCGTATTCGATGCAGTCACGCAGCAGTATGCGCTGCGCACGTTCCAACGCAGCGACCCCGACATCGGCGCGTTCCTCGCGCACCTGGGCCGCGCGTTCGTCGTCGAGGTCACGCTCGTCGCGGGCCCGAATCAACGGCTGCGCTGCCAGAGCTTCGTCGACATTCCCGCATCGGAACTGTTCGCCGCAGCCGGCTCGGGCGGCCGCACCGCGGCCTCGTTCCTCGACCGGTCGGGCCGCATCGAGGCGATCTGGTTTCCGTTCACGGACACGCCGTGGCTCAAGGTCTGGACCGTGACGCCGACCAAGCCCGCCCAGTCGCGTGCGGTTACGCAGCCGTACAACTACCCGTTCTCCGATTCCGTGCCGCAAGCGCTGTCCAATCTCGTCAAGCAGATCGTGATCGGGGGCCAGAGCAGCCTGACGCCGCAGTACGGGCAAATGCAGCTCGCGATCACGACGGCCGGCCTCGGCCTGACGGCGAGCGCCGATCTCTGGGGTTGGTCGCGCACGGTCCTGCAGTACATTCGTCCGAGTACGCTGCGCGTGACGGCGAACGGCTATGCGGTGCTGACGCGCCGCGCGGACGTGCAGCGCGTGATCAGCGAGTTCGTGCAGTTTTACCAAAACCGCGTGGACGCCTATCGCGCACGCGGCGAATATCCAATGAACGGTCCTATCGAGATCCGCGTCACGGGCCTCGACCAACCCGGCGACATCGGCCCCGGCGCAGTCGCGCCCGCGCTGTCCGCGCTCAGGCCGCGCCCCGACCGTCCCGAGTGGGATACCGCCGTCTGGCTCGATATCCTCACGCTGCCGGGCACGCCGTCGGCCGGCCGCTTCTACCGCGAGATCGAGCAATGGCTGCTGTCGAATTACCGAGGCGCGTATGCGACGCTGCGGCCAGAATGGTCGAAGGGCTGGGGTTATACGGACACGGCGGCATGGCAGGACGAAACGATGCTTGCCGCGACGCTTCCGCCGCTCTATCGCGAAGGACAACCGGTCGCGAGCAACTGGGACGCCGCGCGCGCGACGCTCGCGCGCTACGACCCGGCGCGCGTCTTTACGTCGCCGCTATTGGACAGGCTGCTGCCTTGACCGCGCAGGGAGCCCCCGCGCGAAACCCGCTCAAAAGTACTTAAGCCCCAACACCGACTTCACCTCGTCCACCGTGTCGGCAGCTACGGCCCGCGCACGCTCGGTCCCCTCCTGAAGCACGCGCAGCACATAGCCGCGGTCCTGCTCCAACTGCTGCCGCCGCGTGCGGATCGGTTCGAGCAGCGCCTGCAGACATTCTTCGAGGCGCCGCTTGACGAGGCTGTCGGCCAGCCCGCCGCGCACGTAATGCGCCTTCAACTCGGCGAGCCCGTCCTGATCGGTATCGAACGCATCGAGATACGTGAACGCAACGTTCCCTTCCAGATGGCCCGGGTCCTCGATGCGCAGATGCAGCGGATCGGTGTAAACGCGCCGCACCGCCGTGCGAATCTCGTCGGGCTGCGCGCTCAGGTTGATCGCGTTGCCGAGCGATTTGCTCATTTTCGCCTTGCCGTCGATACCGGGCAGCCGCCCGATTTCCGACACGGCCGCGGCCGTTTCCGGCAGCACTTCGCGGCCCGCGAGCCGGTTCAGGCTGCGCACGATCTCGTTGGTCTGCTCGATCATCGGCACCTGATCGGCGCCGACCGGCACGAGCCGCGCCTTGAACGCGGTGATGTCCGCGGCCTGGCTCGCGGGATAGGTCAGGAAACCGGCCGGAATGTCGCGCTCGAAGCCGCGCAGCCGGATTTCCTCCTTCACGGTGGGATTGCGCTCGAGACGCGCCACGGTGACGAGATTCAAGTAATAGAACGCCAGCTCGGCCAGCTCGGGCACTTGCGACTGAATGAAGATGGTGGACAGCTGCGGATCGATACCCACGGCCAGATAATCGAGCGCCACTTCGAGCACGTTGCGGTGTACCTTGGCGAGATCGTCCATGTTGTCCGTGAGCGCCTGGCTGTCGGCGAGCATGATGAACTGCCGGTAATCGCCCTGCTCCTGGTATTTCACGCGGCTGCGCAAGCTGCCCACGAAGTGTCCGAGATGCAGGGGTCCAGTGGGACGGTCGCCCGTCAAAATCACGCGCTTGGGGTCAAACGTCCCCGCTGGGTTCGCCGGCTGGCTCATCTCGTGTCCTCGATCGTTCGCTGAATGGAATCCTGGTCCGCAGGCTGCCGCCGCCGCGCACATGCGCCGCGATACTTAGCAATCCTGCAAACGAAAAAATGCGAGGCGGCCCGGCCCGATTGGGCCAAACCGCCTCGCCGGCGCGCCACGCCGGGCGCGCGCGCGGTCGGTACGGGCCGACCCCTAACCGGGCCGGCCCGTACCGCCGCATATGTTACGCGAGATCGAAACGGTCGAGGTTCATGACCTTGTTCCAGACCGCCACGAAATCGCGCACGAACTTCTCTTCGCCGCCGTCGCTGCCGTAGACCTCGGCCACCGCGCGCAACTGCGGCTCAGAACCGAACACGAGATCCACGCGCGTGGCTGCCCACTTGAGCTCGCCGCTCGCCCGGTCGTGCCCCTCGAAAATATTCTGCGAATGCGACACGGGTTTCCATTCCGTGCCGATATCGAGAAGATTCACGAAGAAGTCGTTGCTCAGCGTTTCCGGACGCTTCGTGAAGACGCCGTACGGCGTATGCGCGAAGTTCGTGTTCAGCACGCGCATGCCGCCGATCAGCGCCGTCATTTCGGGCACGCTCAGCGTCAGCAGCTGCGCCTTGTCGACGAGCAGCGCTTCGGCGGACACGTCGTACTGGCCGCCCAGATAGTTGCGGAAGCCGTCGGCGACGGGTTCGAGCCAATGGAACGACTCGACCTCGGTCTGGTCCTGCAGCGCGTCGCCGCGGCCCGGCGTGAACGGCACCGTGACCGCATGCCCGGCATTCTTGGCCGCCTGTTCGACGCCCGCGCAGCCGCCCAGCACGATCAGATCGGCGAGCGAGACTTGCTTGCCGCCCGCATGCGCGGCGTTGAAGTCGCCCTGGATCTTCTCGAGCACGCTCAGCACCTTGGCCAGTTCGGCCGGCTGATTGACGGTCCAGTCCTTCTGCGGCGCGAGGCGGATGCGCGCGCCGTTGGCGCCGCCGCGCTTGTCCGAGCCGCGGAACGTAGAGGCCGAGGCCCATGCGGTCGTGACCAGTTGGCCGACCGACAAACCCGACGCGAGCAGCGTCGCCTTCAGCGCGGCGATGTCCTGCGCGTCGATGAGCGGATGGTTGGGGACCGGAATCGGGTCTTGCCAGATCAGATGTTCCTTCGGCACGTCCGGGCCCTGGTAACGCGTGATCGGCCCCATGTCGCGGTGCGTGAGCTTGAACCATGCGCGCGCGAACACGTCGGCGAACTCGTCCGGATTGGCAAGGAAGCGGCGCGAGATCTTCTCGTAGGCCGGATCGAAGCGCAGCGACAAGTCCGTGGTCAGCATCGACGGCGAACGGCGCTTCGACGGATCGCGCGGATCGGGCATCTCGCCCGCGCCCGCATCGCCCTTCGGCTTCCATTGATGCGCGCCGGCCGGGCTCTTGGTCAGTTCCCATTCGAAGCCGAACAGGTTCTCGAAGAAGTTGTTGCTCCACTTGGTCGGCGTCTGGCTCCAGATCACTTCGAGACCGCTCGTGATCGTGTCGTCGCCGCTGCCCGTACCGAAGCTGTTCTTCCAGCCGAGCCCCTGCTCTTCGAGGCCGGCGGCTTCCGGTTCCTTGCCGAGATGCGAGGCGGGCGCCGCGCCGTGCGTCTTGCCGATCGTGTGGCCGCCCGCGATCAGCGCGACCGTTTCCTCGTCGTTCATGGCCATGCGCGCGAACGTCTCGCGGATGTCCCTGGCCGCCGCGACCGGGTCGGGGTTGCCTTCCGGCCCTTCCGGATTCACGTAGATCAGGCCCATCTGCACGGCCGCGAGCGGTTTTTCGAGCTCGCGTTCGCCGTAGTAGCGCTTGTTGTCGGCGAGCCAGGTGGTCTCGGCGCCCCAATCGGTGCCGTCCGGCTCCCATGCATCGACGCGGCCGCCGCCGAAGCCGAACGTCTTGAGCCCGGCCGATTCGTACGCGACGGTGCCGGCCAGGACGATCAGGTCGGCCCACGACAGCTTCTGGCCGTATTTCTGCTTGATCGGCCACAGCAGGCGGCGCGCCTTGTCGAGGTTGACGTTGTCGGGCCAGCTGTTGAGCGGCGCGAAACGCTGTTGGCCCGAACCGGCGCCCCCCCGGCCGTCGCCGGCGCGATAGGTGCCGGCGCTATGCCAGGCCATACG
>JAOZJS010000986.1:0-15791 GCA_025882695.1 Amerodectes protonotaria
GTGCTGCCATCTAGTGGAGAAAAGCTGCGCTTAACCCTATCAGCACGGCAATTGAACTTGTGTCGTATGAAGTTACTTGGCACTTGGCTCTAGTACACTTTTTAGCCACTAGATGGCAGCACTTGGCTGTAGTTTACTTTTTAGCCACTAGATGGCAGCACCTGGCTCTAGTTTACTTTTTAGCCACTAGATGGCAGCACCTGGCTCTAGTTTACTTTTTGGCCACCAGATGGCAGCACCTGGCTCTAGTTTACTTTTTAGCCACTAGATGGCAGCACCTGGCTCTAGTTTACTTTTTGGACACCAGATGGCAGCACTTGGCTCTAGTTCACCTTTTGGCCACCAGATGGCAGCACCTGGCTCTAGTTTACTTTTTGGCCACCAGATGGCAGCACTTGGCTCTAGTTCACTTTTTAGCCACTAGATGGCAGCACCTGGCTCTAGTTTACTTTTTAGCCACCAGATGGCCACTAGATAGCCTCCAGATGGCCACTAGAGTAGAAATAGCGGACCCACCTAGGTGGAAATAGTGAACCGAATTGGGTAGAACTAGTGGACCGACTTGGGTAGAAATAGCGGACCCTCTTAGGTGGAAATAGTGGACCGACTTGGGTAGAAATAGTGGACCCACCTAGGTGGAAATAGTTGACCCCCTAGGTGGAAATAGTGGACTTAAGTGCAGCTTTTCGTCACCAGATGGCAGCACTTGGCTCTAGTTCACTTTTTAGCCACCAGACGGCAGCACTTGGCTCTAGTTCACTTTTTTACCACTAGGTGGCAGCACTTGGCTCTAGCCTATTTTTTTGGCCTCTAGGTGGTAGCACTTGCTTTCTATTGAATGTACTTTTTCGCTACAGAGCTGCAACCTATTTATCGAAAGAATAAAATCAGGGAATTTGAATTTGTTACAATGCGATTAATGTAAATCGAAAATCTTATTTGCAAGTCTTTTGAAATAATCGATTTCAATCTGGCGCATTTCAACGCGATAAAAGGCAATCGGTAACCAGGTATACTTGGCACAATTGTTATCGGTACTGATTCGATTTCCGCATAATTTCGAAAAAGGCAAACAACTAACAATTCAATCTAGGCAACCTTGTTTTCTATTAAAATCGAATTCAGTTTCTCTTCCTTTATAAATTGTGTTTCATTTGGAAAAAGTCCAACCAACCAAATTTTCAATTACAAATTAGATCAGTTTTACTCAGGCAAGCTTTCACCTAGATTCGATTCTTTGCGACCAAGATGAAACTTGTTGCATATCTTGTGTTTTTTTCTTCAACTGTTTTATTGATTTGCGCTGCAGAGGTTGTCAACGATTCTAAAAACAAATCATCAAATCAAAATGATTCTTGGTTGTACTATTCTATGCAAATCTTCAACCAGACAAACGAAGAAAATATGGCTCCATCCGAGACACTGCTATTTCATGGGTATATACCACCAGTGAATCACTTGGAAGATTATCCCCAAATGGTTGCGAGAAAAAACCTCTCGTATCTGCAAACTCCTACATCATCACCACCTGCAAAAGAGTCGACCGATAATAAATCTCAACCAGATTCCATACAAGATCTGTTGGAACCAGCAGGAGCTGATCAATCTTCTACGACTGAACAAGACACGGATCTATCTGAAGAGAAAGATCCAGATTCAGATGATAAAGAAGAACCACATCGTTATAATTACGATAATGATGATGATTATGACAGTGCTAGACCAGAATTGGAATTTCAACCTCCAGATGTGGCTGAAATTCCAGAACCAATTTTCGGAACCAGTTTTGAAGAAGATAGTTTCGAAAATAGATCTGACAAGGATGATGAACCAGACAGCGATGATTATGATCGAAACGACAATCAAGATTCTGATGATGAAGATCGAATATTGAACAATGATGGTAATAGAAGCAACCGTGAAGATGATTCCGATGAGGATGAGGATGGTATCGAACATGAAGATTTTGGTGATGGTGGAGAAACCAAAAAAATTGTAAGATAAATTTTCCATTTTAGCTTTAATTTGAAACTTGATTTTATCATAACAATAGGACGAAGAAATATTGATTCCACGAGCATTTATCTGGACTGAACATTCAAGGCGACCAGAAGCTGATGATGCAACAACAGGTCAGAATCCATATGAGAATGATTTCGATTTTGATGACACCAAATTCGATAAGGAATATTCTCAAGAGACCAGAATGGCCCAACCAGTGATCCTGGCCGATCAAAATGACACCATTGTAGGATCACAGAATGATTCTACACAAACCACAATTTGATAGATAATTGATGCTTAAAAAAATTTTATTTCAAACGACCATCAAACTGACGCTTCCTTACAACAGTATCTTTCACTTTTTCCCCCTTATTTCTTGTTCCTATCGTTTGTTTGTCTCGATGTTTTTCGAAAAAAAACTGTGTTGAACACAAATCCTTCTCTTCAGGAACAAGTTTTCTCCCGAAAATCAAATATCATGCAAAAAGGGCTGTTTAGTTTGTGTATGTGTAGGAAAGAGTTTCAAAGCGGAAAAATCTTACGATGACATGATGAAACAACACAATATTACACACTTTTTCTGAACTTAGTTAGATATAAGGTAACAGAAACGAAAAAAAATCAAAATCCACGAAAATAACATCGAAAAGGCAATAAAATAACGAGAAAAAATGCGCACAGTATTCGAGACAAGAGAAAAAATAATGATGAAATATTTGAAAATAATTAGCAAAAAAAAATTACACAAACCGAACAATCAAATGACAGAAAAACGTGGATCAATAAATATTTTTTAAAAATTAATAATTTACAAATATAAATTTAACAACGGGGAAAAATTTACAAAGCTTCTTCCATTGTGTTTCTGGCATGATGATATTCCATTAGGATTTCGATGACGTTTCTTGGCTAAAACAAGAAAGAGAAAGGGGGAAGAGCGAGAGAGAAGGAAAAAGAAACCATTCTATAATTGTAATTCAATAATCAATTTCCAAATTAACCTCATTCTGCTGCTTTTTTTTGGTAGAATCGAAAAACTAAAAATTCTCTTGTACATTCATTGATTTATTGGCGACAAAGTTGCTTTTATACTTTTGACAGCAATCAGCGTATGATGTATGAGCTGTTCCATGGAGCTGCTTAAATAAAGGGGACTACCGTATTCTTGGTCGACTTGTTGCAAAAATTCTTTAGCCTGTTGATTGGTCAACATCATGGTCTCTGCTTTTTGCCACAATTCTAAGGCATAATAACTATGCTGTAATAAAAACAATTGTCTTCGCATTAAAAATAGCGTTTGTGGTTGCACCATAATCGGCGACTGTGCTTGATTGTTAATTGATGATGATGATGAACTACCAAGACTTTTTTCGTGAAGACTGAAGAATTGTTGCAATATTTCTTTATTTTCATGTATCTCCCGGAATTTCATTTTAGACAGACGTGCATTCAATAGTGATTGACAACGATAACTCAGTATAGTCAATTTGTAATCAATCGAACTTAATTCGCTATTAACTGTACGATTTTTCGATAATTTTGAAGTGGTCAATTTGATCAAATTCAATGTATCCCTGTACATTTGATATGCTTTGTCTATTTCCGGATCCGTGCGTTTTTGTTCCATGATCAAACCTGCCTGAATAAAATACATCGATGCTTCAATATATTGTAATATTTGCTGCGGTAATTCTTTGATTAAATCTGCTTTTCGCTTCAATGTACGGGCTCTCGATTGAGCTTCCTGTTCGGTTTGACAAATCGGAGATCGATGTTGCTGATTTGTTACTGCCTGAGGCTGATGATGAATCAAAGGCGACGTCTCGATTTTTGGTGCGGATAATTGATGCGAGCTTGAAAGTGGCTGTGGCGATGGTACATTCAATTGATTGTTCGACATTGCAGGCAAATGCCTTGATGAAGAACCAGGACGGCTATGTGAATCGTTAATTTCGTTTTTGATTTTCATGGACCCCTCTGATGATTTGTTCTTGGACTTTTGATTCATGGCCATCAATTCAGCTTCTTTTCCATTTGAATATTTGGCATCAGAACGATGGCCACCAGAAGATAAAGCGGACTTATTGTCTTTGTCCCTCGATTTTTTCAGAGAATCATGCCTAGACGGTAGCTTTGCAGCCGAATCTAATGTTCCATTGCGATCAAGAGAAGGTATACGATTCAATTTCGGCAACTCTATCGATACAATCAATGATGGTGGAGGATATTGGGGGTGATTAAATTGACTGGCTGGTGGTTGAGCATATTCAACTTTTCTGCTATAACCAGTATTTTCCAAATGGCCATTTTCATTCTGTTGTTTACTCATATGCGGCGACTTTCGACTCTTGGATGGTGGTGGTGTTGGACTTGGAGTTGATTGGGTCATTTGCAGACGATTTTTCGAAGGTTTAGATTCAATCACTTTAGGTTCATTTATCACGATGCTGTTTGTGTTTTGGGATTTTTTCGACTTTGCCGTAGACGAGGATAGTGAAGATGATGAGGTCTCTTTTCTCTTTTTAACATCTTTCCAAGAGTTTTCATCGTCGGGAATACGATTCTTGGTGGAATTACCTTGTGATTCATCAAATTTCGCTGGTAGCGGTGGCTGTACATTCGATGATTGCTGGGTTGGTGGTGGCAATAACGGGGGCGGTTTTTTCCTGTGATGATAGTTTTGTTCATCATTATTTGATTTGTGATTGATTAATCTTTTGTTCGGAGCAGAAGTTGTTCTGGTCACATCTAGGCTTGATTTTTTGCTATTATAATTTTTATGATTTTTTTCTCGCTTAAAATTTGTCATCAAAGAATCTGACGACACATCCTTGTTTTTTGAACGTTCGGATTTGTCTTCTGCTTTATTGGCTTTTCTTGATGAATTTTTAGGAGAAAATTTCCGTTTTTCATCATCACTTTGATACGTATCATAATTGTTGAAATTTTCTTTACATTCACCTTCCTCATTTCTGTCATTTGGTTGATGTTTGCGTCTTTTTCTATGATATTTTCTTCTCAACGAATCCTGTGAACTCTCCTCGTCTGATGTTTTATTAATGATATTATGACTTTTGGATGAATCATGAGAATCATCTGAATCGTCATCATCATCATCATCATTGTCTGAGTCTTCCGAAGACGATACTTTGGAACGCGAATATTTTTTCGAGTTTTTACTACTTTTTTTCGTATTGCTACCAGATTTAGCGATTTTTTTGGGCTGCTTTTGTTGTTTGGATGGTACTATTGGCTTTTCCAAAGATACTGTGGTTGATTTTTTCACTCTTTTATTTGACACTTTATCCCTTTTTGTCGAAGAATTTTTAGATTTTTTATTGGATGACGCTCGATCATGATCATTGCTCAAAGATTCCCTATTAGCACTCGAATATTTGACGTTATCCGACTGAGTATCCTTAGTTTTCTGATGATCTTGCGATCCAGGCGGAAGAAAATTATCTAAAGCCCATTTTTTTTCTTCATCTTCTGGAGTTTTCCATTTGACTTTAGCATCGACATCCTTAGGAGAACTGTTTGGTTTCATTCCATGATTTTTTATCACGCGTTTTTGTTTGGCATCAGAATCATTCGAATTGGAATCATCATCTGAATCACCTTCACTGGAACTAGCGGAACTCGAACTATCATCGTTATTTTCACTATGATCAGACGATTCCGATGATGAAGACGAAGATGAAGCTTCAGAAGATTCTGATGACAATCTGGATGGTGGTCGTTTATTGTTTGGTTTCATAGGTTTTTCTCCGCGGTCTTTTGTTCGGGATTCTGGTAATTTGGACGCTATTGCCGTAGTATTAGCTGCAGATGTAGACGATGATGATGATGATGATGGTCGAGATTTATAAACGTTGGCTTGTTGATGAGTTGAAATATCGTTTGACTGACTCATGTTTTGCGGTGGTAAATATGGTGATGATGAGGATGTTTGTGAATTAACATTATGAGAATTGTTATTAGTATTATGATGATTTATGTTGGTGGCTCCAAGTGAATAATGAGTATTGAATTCATTCGATCGATTTGATGTTGATCCTTGGTTTGTAACCGACTTGTTTCTTGGTTGGTGGTGATTGTTCATTCCTATCGGTGGTTGCAACGATACCGTTTGTGATGTTTTTGTTGTTTCATTTTCACTAATGGTTAAATCTTCTAAACCAGTTATCGGATTAGGAACACCTTTGGTCATTTCGGCGAAAATTTCATTTACCCGGCGACGATTAATTTCATTTCTTGATATACCAATCAAATTTGGATTTTGTTCAGTCGATGATGGATCATGAATCAGAAAATCTTTGATCTTATCAAAATCACCCAATGTATTATAAATCTTTTCTGAAGTATCATCCTTTTGTTCTAATCGTACCGGTTCGGGAAAAAGTGGCGAATTTTCCACATCCATCGGTTGCTTCAAGATTGGATTCACGCCAAGAGTTTGATTGACCAACATTTGTCGCTGTTTTTGTTCACGTTGCCTATCACGATCTCGTTGTACGGATGAAGATGAAGTGGATGTCGATGATAGTGTTTGATTGTGGGGATGCATCATTTTGATTAGCAATGAGGACCAGAAAAAATTTGATATCTCTGGTGGATTTTTCCGAAATTGTAAGTTTTTAGAAAAAAGATCGATGAATGGGGGGAATGGAAGGCGAACGAATCTTGAACTTTTAGGAATCAAAACTTGATTTGAATTTTGCACTGATCCAACAACAACAAAAATTTCATTCCAATATGTAATAATTCTTTTAAAAAAAATCAGTCGATTTCATGGTAAGCATAAAAAAATAATTTGAAGAATCTAGGAGTAAAATAAACGAAAATATTGATACCGAATTATGAAATGGAATCTTGTCAAGGCTCGAATAAAAAAAAATACACTTACAAATATTGAACATTCAGTAATGTTCAATAATAATAATGGTGACGAATTCATGAAGCTCGTCTTTTTTGTTTTCGTTTCTATGCTATCTATATTGAATTAATTATCGTGGAATCATCAGAAAAATTAGGATTTTTTTTCGAAAAAAATTAAGGTTATTTCAATTGGCCATTTTACCATTGTATAATCAGTAGATTTTTATCACATTTTAATAATCAGCTCTTGAAATTTTTCGAGAATGATTTTCAGAGATGTCGATTAGTCCGAATCTTATCTCCACATTGAATTATTCTTCGAATTGATAGAACTGTTAGGACTTTTTAACTTTGAACTCAAGGAGAATGTAAATTAAATATTCTGAAAGATCACATTTTGGAGCCAATAGTATCTTATGGATTTTATCTTCTACATTTTCTTCTCTTCATATTAGGGAACAATGATTTTAAATTTTGACTATTGGAATCGAAATGATAAAATTGATGGAAACCAGCATATACGATTTATCACTTTTTGGCATTAATGAATATAGTAAAATAAAATCGTTTCTTCTTTAATGAATATTCTATCACTTCTTCAATCTAATTGAGAATGATTGTTTTTTACTCAAGACAAATTTTTTCATACCATTGTTTCTGGTTTTTTTTATTCATTCATCGTTCACCGTTGATTCGATGAATGGCGATGTCCATGATTGATCTTGATTTGGTTGTTGGCGTTTTGAGGGTAAATAATTAACAAAAATAATAATTATAATAATAATGGATATGCATATCTCACTTCGGCGAACATTTCACTTGAGATAGATTGATGAGACATAGAGACAGACAGCGAAAAAAATAATGAAATGAATACAAGAGAGTCGAAAAAAATGGCTGATGGACACATAAACATCAACATAAACACGAAAGAAAAAACAAATAATAAACTCCAACATCAACAACGTCGACAGCGACACCACGCATATCAACGGTGGTAGTAGTAGCAAATACTGCTGTTGTAACTGTTGGGAAAAAAACAGACAAACACCGCGCGAACAAACTAGCTCTTTTTTTTCTGAATCAAGTCCGAAATTACCAGTGTGTGTGCATTATATGTGATGATGTTGGTACAGTAAAACTACAGCACCATGATATTAGTTTTGATTATCGATGTTCAGATTTCAACCAATTAAAAAGTTCTGAAAATCATATTCAATTGATTTTTCCTAATCTATCTAAATTATAGAACCTGTGGGTATAGACAAAAGAGGGGCTACCATTTTAAAACAAGCGATAATCGAGAAAATTTTCGATAACAAAACATTCAAATTGATCCCACAGGTGAGTCTACTGTATGTTTGTACTTGTTTTAATCATACACAGTGCTTCCATCTGTCGAAGACAAAACTCAACTATTTGAAATAAGCACAAAACACATGTTCAAGTTTTTTGGCATGCGTGAGTAATTTCATGTCTAACAACAACACACGGTTTTTAGTTTCAGTTCAACAGTGAAAATTACGAATTGCTTATTTTCCATTTTCTCTCACCACTGAATCAAAAAGTTGTTGATTCCAGGATCTCGATTGATTGATATTTGCAGAAAAAGAAACAATTATGCAACTCAATTTTAGAAAGGAACCAGCACTAAGTGGTGCCAAATCAAGGCTTAACAATGTGCTTCAATTGTGCCGTTTTGCCTATCAATATGGATTCATTCCATATGTCATCTACTTGGGTAAATAATCACATGTTTATAAATGAAATTATACTCAACTTTTATTTGTTTTATGATTTCGATCAGGTATCAAAAAAGGTGCCGATCAAGGTTTGCCAGAAATTACTTTGCGAAGGTTGGTGCTTGTGTTCGATTAATCTTTTTGTTTTAATCATGAATTTTCTTCGTTTCAGCATTCTGTGGTAGTCAACTTCATGGAACATCATTTATCTATTAGTTCGATTCTTCATTGAAAGTTGAAAAATGTATTTTTTTTCTTGTTTACATAAAATTTAGATGATATTTGTAATTTGAAGAATAATCACATCATTAAAGTTCATTTTCTTTAAAAATTGTTTTGTCTTGAAATTTCTGGTCAAATTCATCTTGACTTGATTCCGAAGGTTTTTTCTGGCTTCCATTTCGAATCAAAAAGTACCAATTAGATTGGAAATCGTTCCATTTGGGCATGTCCCTCCGTATACACTAGTTCAAAAATTGATGTTTTTTGTTTTGGTTGGATTTGGCATCAATAAATTTGTTTATTAATTTAATAAATTCTGATTCTTGTTTTAAATCGCTAATTTTGTGTTCCAACACCGATCGATTGTTTGTGTGTGTTCAAAATCATCCAGAATCTTTATCTGTCCAAGTTTTAAAGTGTTTAAATCGATACGTGGTGAGTGGTAATTTCTTTTATAGAAAAAAGTCCAAAATTTGATTATCTTCACCATCAATGCGATTAAATTGAATTCACCATTAACCGCTAAATGACCATGAATCGTTTTTGATCGTATCTGTATGGTTTTCCATTTTTAAAAAAATGTATAGCATTCCTTCATTTGTGGAAATCACTTTTTCAAAAAGTGCTCAAGCTCAATGGCGCCAAACATGAATTTCATATGAAGAGATTTCATTCGCAATCACTTGGGTTATTCGTTTTATTTTTTGGTCTTTCATCCAAGCAAAGCGATTACTATCATGATTCTTCTATAACCAAGAATATGAAAAGCTCGATTATTTGCTAAATTGATTGAGAAACACAACCAGAACCAGAAAGGGGCCGGATAAGGATGAGAGAGAAATGTATTTAATTCTTGTTGTTATTTTTTTCGCCGACGTTGTCGCTCTGCATCATCATTATCATCAATCCTTAATGTTGGTGTGAGTGGATGTGGGGCGGGCGTGGGTGGGGGCTGGTGGTGGTACAATAAAGAAGAATTTAGGTTTGGTTAGAATAAGCGCTCACGCACACACCAGAATGTATAATGGTTCATCATCATCATAGGTTCTACAACATCATGGTCATCACTAACGGGAAAACCACCGCCTAACGCCAAAACCATCATCAAGAATGATGGTGGGGAAATCGTTGAATCGCATCTCTGGCATATATCTCTCGTTACTTATTCTATTAAATCATTTCGAGCTTATAACGATCATATTTTTGTTTTCTTTGTCGTCGTCGTTGTTCCATCCATTCATCTATTATTCTTCATCGCTTTAGTTGTTGTTGTTCCAGAACCAGAACCAAAGATGATGAAAAAGATATATAAAAGATATATTAAATATTAATCAATATCCAGAATTGGATCCATCCATCCATTCCAAACAAACAGAACACAGTCGCCCAAAGGTTGTTATTCATGAGTGTTGTTGGTGGTGTTCCAGGAACATCATCATCATCTGCTGCTGCTGGGGATCCAAAATGATAATGATATGATTCTTTAGACCAGCAGCACTTCGAGCCCAAGAATCAAAAGATTCACCATCAATCTTGTCATCATCATCAACGATCGTGGTGATAGTAGTGATGGTGGTGGTGGTGGGTTTCATTGCATTGATTTCATTATTATCATTTTTTGGGCCATAATTATTACATTGAGGACAACAGCATTAAATACGGACAACGCGATACAATGACCAAACGTCATCAAGATTCTAATTAACGATTCATACGGATTCAATCCACATAGCAGCGCCATCGGTTCCAGAATCCAGTTCCATTCCAAATCATTGTGTGTATGTGTGTTAATCGTGGTGTTGAGCGTGGTATAATCAAAATCCCGAATCCAACATAATCTAGGGGAGAAGAAAGAGGATCCTTTTTCCGCTGATCCAGGTCGAAACTGATATACTGATTCTGGATTCTGGCCGAGCCATTATTATTATTTACTGTTTTCAACCGGCGCCAGAATCCTGCAGGGCTTGTGTGTACATTCGTAGTATTATTATTATTCTTATATCGTATCGTGTCGTTTTTTTTGAGAAACGAAACAAAACAAAAAATTTGCTGCTTTCTTTTTGTTTTTTTCGTTGTTCTTTTTGCTTGCTGATGATTATTTCGAAATTATTGTTATTATTGGAGAAACCGTAATATCCGTGCCTTGAAACAGAAGAAGAAATTTGAGAAACGTTTTTGTTGTTGTTTCTGTTTCCCTTTGGTTTTCCAGGCCTTTGGGTCCCGAAGTCGTGTAATACACATATGTATCCGCCCGGAAAAAAAAACGTATCAAATGTGAATTATCGACAGTTTTTTTGTTTTGTTTTGTTTTGTTTTATTTTCTCGTGCCTCGATCCATCTCGATCTCGACGATGTATTTTTTTATTCTTCTTCGTTTCGTTTTGTTTTTCACCCTTGGCGCTTTCCTTTATATGTTTCAACCAACCATTATTGTGCTGGAGCTTTTATCGTCTTTAGTCATTATTATTATATCGGGCGCCAGAAGACGACGATCGGCAAAGCACCCCTGAACCCTGTGTGTGTGTATTGGGAATTCCCGCTCTCTCCTTTTTTCAAATTTTCTCGGGCGCCAGAAACAAGAAGAAGAAGAAGACCAAAAAATAACGGGTAAAAAGAAACGGGAGAAAATATTATAAGTTCAATTTCAATCCGGTTTTTATGAACCGAACACACGCCCACCAAACACGCCTACAAACACAAAGAAGAAGAAGAATCTTCATTTGTTCAGCGCCTGAAGAGAAATTTGTGTTCCGCTTCCGATTTAAATATCGCTAAGCACGAAGCACGAGCGCGCGCGCCGAAATCCCAAATCATTTGATGTTTGATGATTCGTTATTAATGTTAGGTGATTGATACGCCTAACAATGCGCCTCTCACACACACAAAAGAGCGAGCTGCAACAATGTACCAGTTCACAATGCACATTAGCAGCGCGCGTTCACCAGGCCAAGCCCATCAAAGCCCATTTTAAAACTGGAAATCACTGTCACTATGTGTGTGCAAGTGCATGTTTGTGCATTGTTAAATGGCTTGTAGGCGTGTCGTCGTCGTCGTTGATTATTTATTCAAAATCCATTCGGAAACAATGAAAAAGAAAAAAATTATTTTACTTTTCTTCACTTATTTCCATACAGTGATCAGTGTAGGCGTGTGTGGGCGTGTTCGGAAGGAATAGGTTTCTTAAATGGCTTTTAGGGTGATGAATCGAATCAAGGAGCGACTGTTCGTTTTCTTCTTCTTCGTTTTTTTTTGTTTCCATTCAACCTAATGATTTGACGTTTTGGAACAAAGTTTCTATTTTCAATTGTTCCAGTTTCATTTTCCGTTCATTTTCATCATCATCATCGGTTTTCGGGTTCGATCGGATTCAATTCAGTTGACCATTTCTGTTGCTGTTGGTTGTACATTGTACAACAACAACAATATGTGTCAACAGTATCCGGTGTCTCATTATCCAATGATAATGATGTGTGTGTGTGTGGAATCCTCAGAACATTTCTCTTATTCTTCTTGATTCTCGAAGACCATTACAATGTCTTGGAACAACACCAACAACAACAAGAAGAAGAGAAGCTATATTACCATCATCATCATCATCATTCTCGTTGTTGTTTCGTTTCGACCAAAACTAGGTCAGAAATTGAGACAACAAAACGGCGACAACAATTGAAAATATAAACGGTCCATTTTGGGCGAGGTATAATTAATCAAACAGTAATAAGCATAAGCACAAGCTAGCAGTTGAGAGCGAGAGAGAAAGCGAGAGCAAACAACAACAGGAACGGGAACAGGAACTCTGCGTGAAACATCATCGATACCATCGATAATTTTCAAATCATCGTCCTTAGAGAACACACACACACAAGCACACACACGCAGATACACACGATTAAAATGAAAAATTATCCCAAAAACGATTACAGTCGTTATGCACGATCCAGGATTTTTGCTGGATCAATGACAATGGTACACCCTTGATGTCATACCTTGCGTGAAGGATAAAGTCGCAACGCAGGTCTACGAGTATAAGTATTGTGGATACGATTCCCGTAAAAAAAAGATTTCCGCCGCCAAATTGTTGGAAGAAGTGGATCACATCAATGCCCAAATTGATTGAATCCTTCTTTAGGAAGTAGGGTCAAGTGCTATTCTTCCGGATTATTTCCCAAAAAACGATTTACTTCTTCTTTTTCTTCTTCTTCTTCTTTGTTCTCTGGATTCTGCAACATGATTCTCTTCTGATGGACGATGAAATGCTCGACGGCCCGAAATAATGAATTATTGGTCCGGTTTTTCCGTTCATCAATTTCAAAAGGAGAATTCTGTTCGATATTTTTCGTCGCCCAGGATCGATTCCTCTCTTTTTTCCATTCATTCATTCATTCTGGATTCTAAATTCTGGGTTCTGGATTCTGGATTCATCCTTTTGGCGGCGGGTACACCCCTACCTTTTATGTGTGTGTGTGTGTGTGGCTCCGAAAATTTATTCTTACTTATTCTTGGCGGCTGGAGTGGGTGTTTTTTTGGTTTTCTTCGTATATCATCTTCGAAACAAAAAACTTTTTGTTGTTAAAACTTTTGACTGCAATTCAATTATCCGACGACGACGAAGACGAAGACGACGGAGACGGAGATGCTTGCTTGCTTGCTTATTTTTTTCCCACCATCGTTCCGGTATTGTTTTCGGCTTTGGTAGCCAGCTTTGGTGTGTGTGTGGGCGTGTATAATTCAATGTTTTCCGGTTTGTTGGTGTATTGGTGTTCCAAAAGAACGGTTTCAGGGGGGCGTGTAACCAAATAAGAGAGTGAGAGCGGAAGAAAAGAAGCTCAAGAAGAAGAAGAAAAAGATCAAGTTCAATCAACGATAAAATCAACTACTATAGAACACACCCACCCACACCCAAAGAACATACGAATAAGCAAGCAAAAGAAGAAGAAGAAGAAAATAATAATAACGTTGAATAGAAGAGTTTTCAAGCCAATTTTCTGAAGCCATTCTAGCTGCTGATTGGCTGTCTTCTGGTGGTGGTGGTCCAGAAGTGATCCAGAGAACGATGAAGGATAATAATAAAATAAAAAACGAAAACCACGCCATCAGAATGATCCAGGATGAGAATTTCCAAATTCCAAATTGAATCCAGAATTGAAAATAATAATGATAATGATACTGCGAAAGTATATCAAAATGGGTCTAGCCAGATATTAGATTGAGTTTTTACGCCCGGAATTTCGACCAAGCACACACTCGCACACATTTGAAAGTTTCCAAAAAGAAAATGAATGGACAGAATCGGTGATTGAAACATGAAATTATGTAATGAGAAATCGATATTTAATTCACCCCTTGTGTATTCTGGAACGAGTGAGAGATCGACGAGACGAAAAAGAAGAAACGAAGACGAAGAAGAAAACGAACTAAAAAGAGAGAGAGCGAGAATCCAGAAACTTTTCATTTTCTAACTTGGCTGCGCTTTGCTATTTCTTCTTCTTTATTTTCTTTTGGATCCTGGAACACATTCCAACTATGCCAGGATGATGATGATGATGAAGGAGAAGAAGAAGAAAAAAAAGAATAATAAAAAAAATCGAATGATTCAATAAGGATCCCATTTCCAAGGATTTTCCATTACACATTTTGAATTCTCTTTTCCCTTCGCGTTTCATATGTTCCATTTTTGTTCCATTCCATTCTATTTTCCAGCACACACACACGCGAGCTGTACAATTTTCACATGGGAAGCAAAACCCAAAATTTTATCATGCACGCTTGTGGCTGGTTGTCCGGCTCTATTTCTTTTTCCGGGGAAAACGAGCCGGAAAATGAAGAAAAAGAAGAAGAAGAAAAAGTGAGAAATTTTCTGCTTGAAAAATTCTACATCTTTTTTTTGTTTGGTGATCAATCTGACCCGGATTGATCCACCCCCTGAATGGCCGAATTCTAAAGATTCAAACTTGATTCGATTTCAAATAGGCTTGAAAATTCAAAAAGGCCACACCTCCGCAGCCTTTGTACGCGCCCGCAAACATACTACATCAACATGTATCGACTTATCGACTTATCGACATGCTAATATGCTCCGCCCATTAAGTAGATTTGCGTGTGTGTATGCATGTGTGTAAGTGTATGCGAATCAAGTGTGTGTGAGTGTGTGCGTGTTAGTGGGATGCAGAAAACCAGCTTAATGGGCGGAGCATATTCAATGAACCCCGTCATGTTGTTCATGAATGCCCCTTGGATAAATCCGGAAAGGTCGAGTTGATCTTGTTTTCGAACGGAATGATTATATTAGCGGCCATGTTGTCGTTGGTTTGCAAATCAAATTTTTAAGCAAACAGCAAACACGCCTAGTTTTTTTCTGGGAAAGGGGGAGGGGTTGTGGGCGTTAACCAACCAACCAACAAGCCGAATCCTTAACACACTAGGCTCTAGCTAGACTCTATAACGATGACATTCTCGACATGCCAATATGCCGATGATGCAACCAACAAACAAACAAACGCACTTTGAAGCACTTTTTTTTTGTTCCAAGAAGATTGAAGTGTGGACACGCACACACACACGCCCACATTTTCGTCTGACGCCAACGTGAACTGATTGTCACTGATTCTGGCGTGTGTGTGTTTGATTTACATGCACATTTTGGATCCTTCTCTTTGTTTTTGATCCAATTCCCTTTTTTGCCGTCCAAGTCGGAATTAGGTTCCGTTCGTTCCTGGCGCCTTTTGATCCGATGATTTTTTTTTTGTTGTATACACTCTGTCAAGCAAAAATGTCCCGGTATTTGTTTTGGAATAAGTCCCGAACGGCTGAGGCTAGAATAAAAATTCAAAATTTACCGTAAACTAGAGATCCCAGTTTGAAGTTATGCAAAATTTCATTTTGGTAGGATGATCCGGAGAGGAGTTACGAGCGGTTGAAAATGACCTTCAAACCCAGCAAATCCTA
>JAOZJS010000987.1:0-15774 GCA_025882695.1 Amerodectes protonotaria
CAGCCAACTACAAAACATCACAACTTGGTTGTACCTTTCATAGTGCTTTTTTCTAGTCTGCGATAAGCTGTCGCAAATCCTGCGCGCACGCAGCTTGCCTTTGCCAATGCTGCAACACACCCCAGATTTTTTACAGTGTACTATAAGACACACACACCGATGCAAAGCGATCAGCTTCAGCGACCAGTACAAGTCTGTGCGTGTTTGACGCCTATAAGCACCGTTTTGCCTTCTGATTGGTTCATTGTGATGATTTGACCTGATGACAAGACACATTATAAGACACACACCGATGCAAAGCTATCAGCTTTAACTAGTACAAGTCTGTGCATGTTTGACGCCTATAAGCACCGTTTTGCCTTCTGATTGGTTCATAGTGATGATTTGACCTGATGACGAGCGAGTGTGTGTGCTCTAAACAGGAGAAGAAGGTGTTTTCCTCTCTCTGATTGGTCCAGTGATGATTTGACATGATGACGAGATACACTATAAGGAGGAGAAAAAGTTGCATCTCTCTTCTGCTGTTCATAGTTGTGGGCGTAGGCTTAGATTCTACACAGTACTTTATGTGTGTAAATTTTCCAATTTGAATTTTTCAGTTGAGATTGAAAAGGTTGCTCGCGCCTGTTCTAGATTCTGCTCTAAATTTAAACCACTGTTTGTTTGTGTGAGATCCAAGAATAGCGGCTGCGGCGGCAGCGGAACAGTTATGCAAGGTTTCCATCTCTGGTGGTGTCTATGTATCTCTATGTTTGTCAATTGTTCATTGGCTTGGCCCCAAGAGTTTCCCGAAAAGATGATAAAGATGACAATGAAGAACATTGAACAAAAGTGTTTCATTTACATAAACTAATTAGTGGCTTAGTTGAACGAGAAAAAGAAAAGAAAGACTTTTCAGATGGATGTTGTTTGTTGATCCTGAAGATATGTTCCTGTTGTTCGGTTATGTAGTTGTTCTTCACAGAACAAACAGACATTCATTCTGATGGAAAGTAAGAGAGAAGGCCAAAGACAAGTTTTCTTTGTGTCTGACAAACACCATTATTCATTGTTTTCTAGACACGAAAACATGAATTTCCTACACACCAGCTTCTGGCATTATTCTTGTTGTCTTCATGTCTTCATGTTTGTTTATTTGTCTAATTAGTCCAAAAGCGTTTTCCTTTCAAACGGCAAACACACACAGACACACGATGAACAATTACAATTAAACCTTCTCATTCTTGATATATGCCCGCCGCAACATTGTCCGCACAACGATCGCGAAAAAAGAGAATCCTGTAGAATCCATATTTATAAAATACCACATGTATTCAACCTAAATGGATGAATGTCTGCGGGGATGCATGAGCTGAATCCCAAATACAACTGGATCATAATAATAATAATGATAATAATGTTCGTTTTGGAAACGTTTGTCCCTGTTTTTCTCGCTAGTCCATCATTCACTAACGTTCCATAAAATGTTTGGTCAATCGGTGGGAGGATGTGATAAATAAGAAAAAATGTTATGTAATGTGTGTGCGCGCTTTTCGCATTCCGGAACAGTAAACGGTTTTGGTCGGTCGGATAAGCAGGATGATGATGATGATGATGACATATTTCCTCTTGGTTTCAAAGCAAAATTTTCATGTTGACATTCGATTATTATCGAATGGCGAAAAAAAATTGGTCGGGATGTTGGTGGTGTATCGTATCATCATGCCAAGGGGCCCGACGATTTATATCTTGGTCCTGTGGTCAAAACGATAGAGAGAGAGGGATCTGGTGAATTTTTTTTTGCCTTATCTACCATCCTTCTTATTGCTCCCAGACCATCAAAAAAAAGATGATGTATCTTGTTTCGGAACCAAGCCGAAAACTAAAGAACGGGAGAAGAATCTCCCCAGGAAAAAAAATTCATGTACCCAGTGTGACATTTGATGATGATTAATGGAGACCATTTGTGTGTGTGTGTCTCGTCCGTATCCTCTTCGGTCAGCCCTTGGCCATCCGCTTGTGTTTGTGTGTGTGTGTCCGGGATATACTATTTGATCTCTTCTCATTTCATTTCATTTCGTAATTTTTGTTTGACCAGCCAAAAATCTTGCTGTGGCCAAATTGTGATCTAAACTAGTTGAACAAGCGCCTCGAAATAAATATGAGCATTTTTCTTGCAAAAATTTTAGCTTGATTATGATTCTGTTGTCTTGTGTGAGTTTAACTAATGGCCCTTCCGTTTTTTCTCTCTTTTTTCTTGTCCAGGTAAGCCAACCAATGTGTGGAATCTTTGCTTTCTTGCTATCCATCCTTCATGTTTGATGGACATAATTTTTTGACGGACAAAAACTTGCCCATCAAGATCATTAACAAAATGGGTTGATGATCGCCCGTGTACTCTCTTGGCCGGCCATCTCCTCCGTGATGGTGATGGTAATCTCATCGATATATTAATTTCATCAAATGGACTTTACCTTTCTTGTTCGCGCTGTTTTCCTTTAAATTGTCCATTGTATTCTTCATTGTTCTTGTCCACTCCTCAAGTGGACACTGGAAAGCGTCTTGGTTCAATGGGCATGCGACCAAGGTTTTCGTGGTTGCATCGTTCACATGAAACTTTTTTTCAGAAAAAAAAAATTCTTCAAATTATCACTTTATCATTTTCGGTTTCCAGTTTGCCAATCAGAACTAGAGCCCGATGGTCCATCCTTAATGATTCTATAGCGCATAGACACTGGCTGGCTGGCTTAAATTGACTAGAGAAAATCAAAATTATGTGCAGGTATATGCGTGTGTGTGTGCATAATAATTACAGGTGTTAAGTTGGTAAGAAAAAAAAATAATGGCAAAGATCTAGCCGGAGAGGTAGAGAATGGTGAAATGGTGAATGGATGCCAGGAAAATATGGAAAAAAGGACAGATTTAGCATAATCAAGTTATGATGATGATGATGGTGGTGGTGTCTGCATCGAATTACCCAAAAATCATTAAGATCGAGGCGAAAAACCGAAATATTTTTTCTTGGATTTGCACGATTTTTATGCTCTCATAATTTCTCTCGCTCGCTCTCCCCTCTGTTCGGTAATATTGTTGCAGAAACTAGCGGAATGTAGCTGACACAGGTATTGGTCTTCATGAATTTTCATAGGTTTCCATTACACATTAGCCTTCGACAGAAGCTCCATTATCTTCATCCTGGCCAAGAAAAAGCTCTGGGGCCAATGGTCTCTCTCTCTCGCTTGGATTTATGCGCGCGCTTATGGTAGTTTTAAATCGATTTTCCACTGACCACTGGCCATTTCTCGGCCTAACGTGGATGGAGAGACCATAACAATCATTAGATTGTGTGTAATTAATTATTATTGACACAAATAAAAACTCCCCAACCAACCATGGTTGTTCTCTGTTCATCATCCATTGTTCTCTCATCACCATCATCATCATCAAGCTGACCATCGGGTCGACTTTAAAATTAGTCGCGAAAAAGAAATTCGAAAAAAAAATCTAAAAACTTTTCCTAGCCAGCTAACTAGTTGCAAATTCTTGTTTGTTAATTCTCCCGTATTCATTAAGTCTGTCACACGAATAGCAGCCAAAGCTGAAGCCATTTTCTTTCACACACACGCACACGCACAACCAGCTCTAAAACCTGTAATTATCGTGCCTGGTCGACGAAGACGACGACGACGACCAGGTATCTTCTTCTAATATTATTTTTCCAACAAAGTTTATTAGAAGATCCTAAAAAGTGTGCTGCTGCTGCTGCTTTTGCTGCTGTTGTTGTTGTTGTAACATGTTTCCTTTTAATGTCCTGCTAATGTGAACATAAATTCTTTTTAGGGAAAAGACTTTACGGATTTATTTCTTTTCGTCTTGTCTTTTCTTTTTGTTCTTTTTCCAAACATTCCATTCTGGATCTTGCCATACACATTTTCTTGGTCTTGCCGATGTTGTTGTTGTTGTTATTTTCGGTAATAATTCTGTCCAGGAAAATCCAAACCTAGAGCATCCAATCTAGCATCCATAAATCATGATTTAACATTAATAATAATCATAATCCAAGCAAGCAGCATATAATTTTTGTTTTCAAACGTAATCAACGGATTGTTCGCGCCAGAAAAATTTTCAAAAAAAACACACACACACACACACACAAAATCCGCGCAAATTTTCGCCGATGATTAATTCGCGAAAAATTTTTCAGGTATAAAAAAAATTACAGAAAAGGTAAAAAAACTGATCAAGCTCTCTTATTCATGAGAGACACTCTTCTTGTACATAACCGAACCTGCTTCACCTTCCAGGGATTCGCGATTTGTTTTTCGTTTTTTATTTTTTTGGTGAGGTTAAATTGATTTTGATGATATTCTCATAAATTAAACACACACACACCAGGCACATACCTGATGCCTGATGCTTGGCCATAATTGATTGAGCTCTGATCTGATTATTCAACTTTACCTGTCCAGGTGTAAATATTGGAACGCGTGGGCTTTACATCTAATAGTCGATGTAATTGATTCAACTAACTTTATTATTCCCCCTAAATCCGGCAGATTGCTTCCCCATTAGAAAAAATTACTTTAGATTTTTTGTTCTAGTCCCCTTGCCCCAAGTATCCTGGTTTCTTGTGAAACAAAATCAAATCCAGGAATACCCGTGATACCCGAAACAAAAGTATCGAATAACACAAGATCCATGTTGTTGTTGGTGGTGGTGTGGTGTGTTGTGAGAAAAATTAGAAAAAAAGAAAAAGTTTCGTGCAGTTTAGAATTACAACTTGCAACATGGTTGATAGGACAAATTCTTCAGGATTCTCTCTCTTTCTCTCTCCCTTTGGCTGTGATGATGTTGCCACTTGTCACTTGCAACAATTCTCTGTGTGATGATACCACAAAATCCAAAAATATCAGACCGAAAAACCCGAACAGAACAACTTATTTTAACAAATTTTACATTTTCTCTCTCCATCTTGCTTGCTTGAAGCCTCGTCAAACATCGACATCCCATCGCCGCATCTTTGCTTGTTTCTCTCACAATTTAGATTAGAATCATTCTCGTCTTATTTCATTACTTTTTTTTTGCTTCTCTGAATCATTCTAAAGCAGTTAGCTTCGAAATCAGCCACCAAAGATCTCTCTCCCTCTCTTTGAGGATGATCAATGTGTTGGTATGAATGCTCGTTTTTTTTTTCGTCGGGCTCCATTTCGTCACCACACCACACCACCGTGGTTACTTTTTATTCTCGATGTGGTTTCTTCTGCGGCACTTGGGGTGTCACTTGGCGCCCCGAAGAAGCGTCTCCGTGTTGAAGTGTCCCTGGTTGTTTCTCTGTGTATGTGTTGGTGATAATGATTCTTGTTTTTCAAGCCTCTATTTTTCTGGTTAATTGTATCACTCACTCACTCACTCACTCGCACACAAACACACGAACGAAGCGCAACAGTTTAAGCGCGCGTAGAAATTTTCGCTTGAAGGCCTCCTGGTTCCATCCATATCTACCGCAGCATCGTTGCTGTTCTGCCTGTAAGCACGGAGAGAAAAAAAATGTCGAAATCAACAAATTCTTCGCCGTGTGCAGAAAGCCCTAATTGCTTTCAAATTAAAAAAAAAGACAAGATAGTTATGGAAAACTAAAGAAAGATAGATAGATAGTTCAAAATTACATTGGTTTTGGATGAGCTGGACCCTCTTATGCAGCTCTTTCCTGCAGTATGATGTACATGCTTTTTGAAAGGTTATCACAAATTTTTTTTTTAAATTCTCTCGTTTTTTTTGGCGGTCGATTTCGGACCTACCTATGATGATTTCATTATAGGATCTAATTTTAACCATTCCGAGTGGACTTTTGACAAACGAATAAAAAAAATGCGATTCTTTCGGTGCCATTTCAGGCTATCTAATCTTGATGTTTTTTTGTTTGTTTCTTGTTGTCCGAATTGATCTCTTGCTTGCTTTTTCCTCTCTCTCGCTGTGTTTTCTGGTTTTTTTTGTGTTGTAAAACCACTGAAACTTAATTTGGTTTAACTTAACTAAACATCTTCGAGGTTGAACATTGAAGCAAAAGCACAAAAAAAACTTGTAACCTAACCAAACCGCGCAACCAACCAACCAACCACCACGACCAAGTCAATAAAGATAAGCTTGTTAGATTCTTTACAATGATAGCTCGTTCGTTTCGGCTCTAAAAGAGATCC
Organism: Amerodectes protonotaria; assembly: GCA_025882695.1. Lineage (NCBI taxonomy): Eukaryota > Metazoa > Arthropoda > Arachnida > Sarcoptiformes > Proctophyllodidae > Amerodectes > Amerodectes protonotaria. Next base: position 6,177 of record JAOZJS010000987.1, read on the forward strand.
GAACAGGCACTCTCTTATACCCTCCCCGACAAAGGAGAACATCTGGCTAATTGTATCAATTATACATGACATAGTTATCTATTTTCTTTCATTCATTCTTCTCTTGGAACCTCTTCTCGGCTGCCAAGTTCGCACGTGCTTGTTTCTTTGTTTCTGGAGTATGATGGAACGCCAAAAGAATCCCATGTGAATCCCGGTGGAGAAGCGTTCTTTTTTGACCGAATCTTGCGCTTTGGGCGCCAGAGGCAATATCTCGCGCCTTGTTTGGTCGGTTCTGTCTGAATTGTTGTCTGAACCTTGGAAATGTTATTTTTCCCGAGAAAAGCATGTGATATGATCCTAATCTATGAAACCATCATAATAACAATCACATGCATAAACATTTAATATAATAAATTATTATTATTGCTTTTTGAATAATATTATAATCAAAGCACGGAGAAAAGAGAAGAATCCCCTCTTGGATGCGTTTGAAAAAGGAAAAAAGGTTTAACAGATAGCGAACCAGCCAGACCAGACCAGACCAGCCAGTAATCGGTACAGGTGTGCTTCAACCGCGAATATCTTTCTTTCGGGAGAGATTCAAATCGCTGATACGCTTTGTGCATCCGCTCAAAATTATGAACATTGTTCATGAACACTACCAACACTCCAGGTTCTGTTTCAGCTCTTTTACATTGAATGAGAACCATTGTCCGTACAACCGTACGCTTAGGGAAGTTGAATTTTGATATTTATGTGACACGACCACTCTCGGTCCATATTCACTCACGCATCCAATATTATTACCTAACACTTATTTTAGCACATCTTAATCGGATCACATCTTAAGATGAACGCCACACATGTTTTTGCGAAGCTATCCGACAAACATTTTTCACAGAATACTTTCCAGATATTCAATATATACACACACACACACACAGGTGAAACACGGACATCATTACACCCGCCAACATCGTTCGGCAATTGCTTGCTTGCTGTGACTTGATGTTGGCGGGCAAAGAAAATATAGAAGGAAAAACAGATAGGAGCTGGATTCTTCTTTTACACCTGCTAAAATTAATTATAATCCTACCCAAAATCAACCTGACCATAATCCGAATTGTACCTTTGGTCGTGTCTTAAGGATTATCTTGCCAAAGCACACCTGAGCGAACCAAACCGAACCAAAAGCTTTTGGTTCGGTTTTTTTGGATGCTTTTTCGAAAATTAATTATCACCTGAACACGTTGATTGTGTCCAATAAGCCACCCTATGGTGTTTGTACTTATTGATAATCAAATATCAATCGACATTCTCGGAATCTCATCAACAGTTCTTGTTGTTTTTCCACCAGTACACTTCTGGCCACCATGATGATGATGATGATGATGATGGAAACATCTGCGGCCGCATCATTGACACAACAAACTAACATTGTTGTTGTTGTTGTTTGGTTGTTCTCGCTAATTAATGCGCTTTTTGTATCTTTTTTCCTTTTCCTGGTGTTTGCTTTGGAGTTTTGCTAGGCTTGGCAGAAAATTCGATTTAGATGTTTGATGATTCGGTTCTTTTATTCTTCATTCTCCAACTTTCCGTTCATACTTAGCTTTTAGGCTCCTCACTGGACAATGGCAAACTTTATTTAAAATTGAAATTATTGTTCGAAACGAACGAAAAAAAAATCAGAAAGCCAGAAAGCATTCTTGTCCAATTGATAAAATTCCGATAGTGTTCTGATGGCGCCCAACCATCTGTCTACCGTTCAGTTTTGTTCTTTTTTTGCTTTGGATTCTACCAAACAATCAAAAATTCGATTTCCATTTTGTTTTTACCTCGAATTTTCGCTTAAATCAGCGAATTTTCCATCGATATTAAAAATTCTGGATTGTCCCATGTTTGCTTAACACAAGCGCTCAATGCTTTTATGGGAAGAGTTTTTTCCATCGTTCATCGGTGGTTGTCCATTCCATTTTGCACCCTAAAACATGACGACGATGACAGGTTGAGGTTCAAAGTTGATGGATGGATCCAAGATTTGATTTCAATTCTAGCATTGGCTGCCACACAAAAAAAAATTACAGCAAATGCCTCACCCTTCATTATCTTCCTGTCTGTCTTTTCATCTTTCCTCTTTCCTCTTTCAATGGCAGACATTGGACAGTATTTGTGCGTGTGGTGTCGGGATCATTCTTATGCAAATTGAATGTCATTCCACCATGCTATCCATTCAATATCATTTCATTTTAGTCCATCAAATCAAACCGAAATCATCAACCGACAAACAATGGCTAGAGTATTTTTTTTTTTTGGTAGAATGAAAAGATGGCCAAGTTGAAGATATCATTTTGATGATATGATGGCTGCTTGGTGATGGGTTCGGTTGGATATTGCTGTTATTGTTGGCGCTTCTTCATTCATAAGGAAAAGAAGAAGTGGAAATGCCAAAGATCGAAATTGATGGCCAACACCAACAACAGAGAAGAGAAAAGAAGAGAAGAGAAGAGAAGAGAGTCTGGTCTAGTCTAGTCTATTATTTTCTTGAATAACAAAGTTAAAGGGCTAGTTTGGTTAAATTTTGTCCATAAAACGGTCAAACAATTTTTGTTTGTTGCCCGAAAGGTCTGAAAGGTCATCACACAAGGTTAAAATAGAGCAAAGATTCTTAACAGCTGGTAGTAACCCTTTCCGGTATCCGGAATGAACAAGTTGGTACATTTCTTGTGTCTGCCAGTTTCCGTTTTCTTACAATGGTTACTTATTACGATTCTTGTTTAGCTATTCGGATAATAATAATAATTATAATAATACACATAAGCCTTTTGTGTTGTTCAGGCTTGTGTGGATATGTTTTACAAGACCAAAACCGAAAAGAATAATAGAAATAATAAGAAGAAGAGCGAAAAGAATTCATCATCATCATCATCATCTTCTTCTTCTTCTTCTTATTCTTTTTCTTCCCAAATAATTAAAACAATGAATTATTAACACTTGAGCAGTCTTTCTGTTTCGTTCCATTCTCGAATCCAATGTATGGTATTGCGAACGCACAGATACATGCTCAAAAATATAATATTCGAGAGACGAATTATAATAAGATGAGGACAGAAAAAGAAAGGGAGAGAGCGAGAGAGAGACGTTTCCTGATGACACACACAGACACACGCTACATTTCTTGGAATCCTTTTCCTGAATTATTGTGTTATCCTTTGATTGTTACTCCGCAACGATTCTTATTATTATTACTTGTTATTGCCATCAATAACATTATGATTCGAATGAAATAAAGCATTCGAATCAACGAATCTAGATCCAATCTCATTGGTGGATGGTGGATAGAAAATTAAGGAATTTGTCGCTGTCTGCTTTTTTTTGTTTCGGTTGCTGTGCTGTACGTCGTATCCCTTGTATCCATTGTAATGAATGAATTGAATCTTCAATCAATTTCCATTCTGATGGCGCCCCTATCATACGACGACGGTTCCTGCTGCTGGTAATGTTGCCTCTATAAAGCCGAGAATTATTTCATGTGTTGAATGAAATTTGAATTCGTCGTCTCTTTCTGATCAGCCTGTGTTTCCATCATTTTGATGTTGTTTTTGCTGTTGTGTTGGTTTTCTTGGAGGTTTGCCGGATAATGGTGGGCTTACTTGTTTCATTAGAAATTGTGGTCTTCATGCAAATGTGTTGAGAGAAGTAATTTATCCAACATGCACACCATAACGACATCCAAATGATGATGATGATGATGAGGTTAATAGTGGTAATAATAATGGTAATAATAATAATAATAATAATAATGACAAAAAGATTACCACACTGGACACACAAACACACGCACAGAATCGTCCAAAACCCCTTACAAAGACACGCAAGATGCGACAAGATCATGGACATTATTCTTGTCCTTTTTTATATATATTTCAATGCTATTCGGTTAAGCTAGAAGGCTGAAAGGAACAAGAGGAAGAAGGGGGCAAGCTAAAGCATCATCATCATTTTCCATTCCATTTTGAAGTGATGATGGCGTGCTTTGTCTCATCAAACAGCCAACCCAAAAGCTATAACAATGGCCATAACCATCCAACCAACAAGATTGGCCATTCTTCTCCTACTTCTTCTTCTTCTTCTTCTTCTTCTGCTTGTTGGTAATTGGCCTATTATTACTTTTATTTTCGTTGCCAAGTTTTATCATGTACGTACGTATTATACGATGATGGCGGTAGTAAGCCAGAGAGAGAGAGAGAGGAAGAGGGAAAAGGGCTCATTTTTTTTTATTTTAAAAAAGAGGGGGCTCGTCAGATAAAACAGTACCACACCATTCTTTTGGATCCAATCAGAAACGACCGTGGATTTCAAACAAAAAGTGAATGATTCGACTTTTTCTACTCGTTAATCGAATCAAAATCCATTTCCGAATCCGTTGCAAACGGTACAGACACAAACCATTAACTCTTTTCATTATATCATTATTAGTTTATGTGGGGATGGTTCAGGAAAAAAGTTTATAACTTTTTTTCAGCTCTTCTTGATCGAAACATTTTTGGTACCAGCCGAAAAAATTAAAAAAAAATTTAAATCGATTTCAATGCTGCTAGTGGTGCTGGTGGCGGTGGTTTTCATTTGAAATTTCTTACGAAAATTATCATTATTTTAGAGTTTATGAAAATTTTTATAATAATATTCTTTCTTTCTCTCTCTTTGTTTCTCTCGTCCTTCTCCCTTCTACCAACTTAGGTAAGCCTTTATGGTTGCAGTTTCATTTGGCGTTGGCGAAACACCGAAATTTGGCTGAATTTAAAAAAAATTTTAACATCGATGATCATGGTTCTCCTCCCCGAAAAGAGACATGTGTGTGTGTGGCCTCACGCGTGCAATTTTTTTTTCAACATCTTGGTGACGGGATCCATTAGGATCCGACCACTGTAACGATGAAACATCTGCCCCAGTGTTAATGCTCTAGATGTGCGTGTATGTGTCCGTGTTCCAAGAATAAAGTCGCAGACATTGATTATAGTGTGTGTGGGGACACACTAGCGTGTTCTCATCGCAATCATAAATTATATTCATTGAGAGGATGGTGTGTGTGTGCCCAACAACAATGTTTGTCAATGCAAGGGAGAGAAGTAGAGACAATCTTCGTCTGTTGAATTATTAGGATTAATAAATATGAATCGATATGAATATGGTCCTTGTGCCAATGTGCCGTCTGAACATAACCAGCAACATAAAGCTCGAATTGAAAGAATGGCTGGCGAGAATGGTGGAGAACCGAAAAAAATTCATTTAGATAAATGACTTGATCATCTAGATTCGCAACGTTTCCGTGTGTATGTGTGTGTGTGTCTATCTGTTTGTTTGCTTGCACTCAAAACGGTATCCTTATGGATAATGATTATTGATGATGATTCGATCCAAAATTGGAATTCGTAACACTCCAAGTCTTGGAACACTGGAAAAGCTTCGGGATCGAAAGCATTGTGATGCTCATCTTCATTTCCCAACCAGCGACCAAGAAAAAAAAATGTCAAATTCATTTTTTGTTTCGCACCAGATCCGGTTATCCCTGAAAACGACCTTTGACACATTATCTCAAACTTTTTTGTACGACCAGTGTCGACACTTTAGTTTAGTTTGATTTTAGCTTTTCCTCCCGACCAACCAACCAACCACTTTCCCGAAACACTTTCCGACCTTTTCTTTCTTTCCATCCATTAAATCCAATTACAATTGCTTTTTAAATTTTTTTCTTCTTCTATTCTCTGCTTACACAAACTTTTGAAATTGGATTATAAATCCAGTCTCTCTCTCTCTCTGTGTGTGTTTCTATTGTGGGGAATCATTTGGGACCGCAGTCCTTGCCAGGATTTTCCTTCTAATAGTCGCATCCGAAAGTCAGTCAGTCAGTCATTTCTTGTTCATTTTCCTTTATAAAAATTGGTTGTCCTTAATCCAATTTCCCGAAGATTTCAAATAGCTTTCAGTTTATTTTCTATTTTTCTGTTTTTTTTTTGGTAAACGATTCCATAAAAGGACCAGATACATTTTGTATACTCTCACTTTATCTTCTGAATACATACTTATATCGGACTGCAATGATATCAATCAAAAAAAAAATAATATTCGTGCGCATCTGTTTCATGTTACCACTATTCATGGATCTTCTCTCTCTCTCTCTCAATCCGTGTGACGGATGTCGACAAAGTTCAGCGACATACACAAAACACTGTCTGTCTGTCTGTCTGGAACACAGTTTGACTGACAGTTCAGGCTTGATTTTTGACTAACTTTTCAACACACACCAGATTTCACTCGGCCTGAAGTGGCCGGCTGTTTATCGTGGAACCGAACGACAACAACGAATGAAAAAAATCAAAATCAAAATCAAAGTCTGAAGCCAACTGTACTCTCTCTTTTTCTCTCTTTTCTAGGCACACACACCCTATAATTTGACAATAATAATCATGGAGTGTAGGCGTGTACGTGTGTGTGTGTCTGTGTGTGTGCAGGGAATCAGAGACCTAGATATAACTAGTAGTTTATGTTGAACATTTTAAATTGAACACGTTTCTGGTCAGAGAGAGAGAGACAACTCTGTTTTTATTTTTATTTCGTACAAGAAAGAATTAGCTTTGCTTTTGTTCAGATGTGTCCAACCTTTTCCGACCATAGAGACACGTCCAATCAACAGAAAAAAATGCAGCAAATCCACCAATCATCATCGATTTCATCCTGAACAGTGCAGAAAGAGTTATGGTCGAGTCAAGATTGAAAAGACGAATTGAATGAAATTATAACTGAAATAGAAGGAGAAAGAGGTGGGAAGCTAGGACAACTGTGAACGTATCCTAACGTATTTCTCCTCCTTCTTCTTTCTAACGGTTTCTGTTGTTACGCGCTATGTTGTGCGCAAGTTATAGGCTCATCTCTCTAATTTTTGATTAGTTTTATTGATAGTAAACCTTGACGGAGGACTTATAAGGAGGCGGCTTGATTTGGGGAAACTCTAAACACTAAAGCAAAACTCTAATTTGGGGAATTGGTCAATTGGACAGTGTGCGCGTTGCTCAGAAAACTTGCGACATGCCACAGGGGCTCATGAGCCGAGGGTTGGACATCCCTGTTTTAGTGTTTCCTTTTCCCTTTTTACAACAAGGATAATTTTATGTTCTTGTTGTTGTTGTTGTTGTTCGGTAATATTCTTCTCTCTCGCTCTCCACAGATAATTTTGTCTCCAAATTTGGATCAACCAACCAATTGTCTGCCATCCACAACAGCATTAAAATTTCGGTTGGCTGGTCGTTGTCGTTGTCGTCGTGGTGGTGGTGGTGTTGAATTTGATTTTGGTCATTTAATACTACTCTTCATTGGTGTAGTTATAGTTGTAGTTGCCGTTATCCTAGTCCCCTCTGATCGTGGCGGGCTCCATATGGGCCATTCATTCCATTGCATTGTTCTGCGATTCTGGGCATATCTTTTCTTGTTGTTTGTTTTAGTAGTTCTGTTTCAAGCTTCGATTAATCGATATCATTCTGGATTCTTTTATTTGCATCCACACACATCCACATTCTGGTATTCGAGATGTAGATAGCGTTTTGGAACATCAACCATACAGTAGTAGTGATAGTGAACACACACACATCAGATCTGACGAGATGATCCTGCTATTTTTATATTCTCCTGTTGGTTCTTGCTTTATATTTGTTTGATGGTTGTGCGTGTGTGTGTGTACAGAACCATGATAAAATGAAACTTTTGGCAGAATAATTAAACACCAGAATGATAGCAAAGAGAAAAGCAAGAAACTTCTAAAAATAAAAGGGAGGAGAAACACTAGCAAATACCAACCAGTGTGTAAAACTAATTTACTTTTATCTACAGCCTATCTATGGACTAGTTCACACAGATTCTCAACCCGTTTTGTTTTCTGTGGAATATTATTATTACATTAACGAGTTTCAACCAAAAACAAAAACAAAACCTGAAACGCGCAACTAAAACAAAAAGAGAGAGAGAGAGAGAGAGAGCTTAACCAAGTTGATAAATTGACAATAAGAATCTGGCACGTTCCACAATCCGTAACGAAACGGCAAAAGAATTCCGCTTTCCATCATTAAGCCCATTAGGAATACTTGCGCGTCTGCGGGTTTCTGCTGGATTCTCGCCCGAGTTGCACCCAAATCCAACTGGTATATGATGGTTGCTAATTATTTCTCGCTTTTCCGCAATCCACCGGATGTTCATCAGGGCGTACATATTTTCATAATTGTATAATGGCCTGCGGATCGATGCGATTGTTAAGCTGTTAACTAGTCCCATTATTTTGACATTTTTATTAGCAACACGAATGAAATGTCCTGAAGCCTTGAAACAAACGAGAAATTAATTTACTTTGTCCGCAAAATTATCTATTTTGTCCGGGCTTTTCCACATCAACCGAAAAAAAACCCGTGATAAAAGCGCCGCAAAAAACGACGGCCAGGAACAACAAAGGTAATGGTGATGGCTAGGTTTTATTTCAGCGACAAAAAAATGAGAAATGAGAAATGAACTGGGACGCAGCCCACTGACGCCCAGTGGAACATTGTCGAAAGATCCACCGACCAACCGGGATGGTTGGGATACTGGGAGAAAACGTTTCTACCAAACGAAAAAAAAAACGAATCTCGCCATTAACATTTTGATTGGTTTTTCCTTTCTGTCGGTCTCTGCTCTCGATTCTTTTACGGTTGAATCTTTCTTTTTTTTTGCTTCTGTTGTCCCAAAGTTGTCACCAGTCGGTTCTCTCTCTCTCGCGCCATTCATTCGTTTCATTGCATTTCATTTTCAGCGCGCTTGGTTTCCAGTCTCATTCCAGTAGATTTTACTTGCACATTCACCATCCCCAATTCCTACATTCATTTTCAAGCTTAATTGAATTTCGTTTTTCGTTTTTTTCTTCTTCAGTTCTTGTTGCCATTCTCCCTCTCTCTTTCTTTTTTTACGGAAAAACATTTTGCAATTTGTCGTTTTGGTTCTTTTATTTTCACGGTTCTTCTCTATCCGAGCGACGAACATCGGTACTTTGGTTTCCGATTGGAAATGTGTTTGCGCTTGCATTGAAACAAATGTGTCACCAGAGCAAATGACAACACACAGACCAAATACCGAATGGATTCATCAATATCACCAAGCAATCCGGGTATCCTTCTCACATTCTAGTGTACATCCTGCTGAATAGAGTATATGGCTGCTTTTTCCAATGTAATTCTATGTTGATGATGTTCTCATTGTCGTATTTCTATTGCAACTCTGTACCAGAATTGGTTGAGAATATTCCTGGTATGCGGTTACCGTTACAATTGCAACCATTCCCTATAATGGTTGGCAATTTATTGGTCGTTGTTGTTGTTGGTGTGGTGCCTTATTTTCATAATTTGATATCTCTACATATCTGGTTGACTGGTCTGGTCTGACCGACCAAGAATGGCCAATCATTCAAATCTTCAGTTTGAATGAAATGTCTTTTCAAGGGAAACAGTTTCCTTGAATGATGATAAGCTTGTTCAAGTTAGCTTGTTTTTTTTTGATTAATTGAACCAGAATGTTCCACAAGCAGTGGTGGTGGTGGTGGTGG